>NNCF01133323.1:0-24739 GCA_002313205.1 Laupala kohalensis | reverse complement strand
TTCGGAACTTCGAAATTGTTTTAAAACATATCACACATAAATCTACTAAATCTATCGTCAAATGTGGTGATTTCAACTTCGATTTCCTGAGTACATCTGACTCTGCACATTCACCAATTAATCGATTCAAGAATCTTATCTACTCCTTCAACCTTATTACTACGATAAACAACCCCACTAGCCTCTCCGGTTCATCTCAAACATTGCTAGATCAAATTATCGTCAACAATGGAATCTCGTATCTTTCTGAAGTGTTTATCTCCGGATACAACGATCACCTTGCTCAAGTATTGACTATGAAAGATAATCTAAAACCATTTAAAATCCTTAACAATTTTTCCAGAGAGTTTAATGACACAAATAAATCCAAATTTATAAATTATTTGCGTGAAGAAACATGGAAAGATGTTTACAATTGCCAAAACACCGACGAGAAATTCAATGTATTTATCTCAATATTCCTAAAATATTACAACTATAGCTTACCCATAAAATGCAAGTTAATTAACACAAAGAAATACAATAGATGGATCACCCAAGGGATAAGAATTTCTTTAAAAAACAAACGCCGTTTATATTATCTTTCAAAACTCTGTAACCAACCACAAGAAATCCATGATTATTTTCGTAAATATAAGGCTATTCTTCGAAAAGTTATGGAAAACGACAGGCAGGTACTAAAATCGAACAACCGGATGAAAGCCATGTGAAATATTGTTAAAAATTACACGTCAATTTCTAACAATCACGAAGAAAATGTTTCTTTACTAAACGATGGCAAAATCGTACCAAATCCTCAGGACCTCGCAAGTTTGTTTAATTCTTATTTCTCAGAAGTTGGTAAAATAACGAACTCAATATATCCAAATCAATGTCCTCCAATTACATCCACCCACGTACCCAATTCTATGTTCACTTCCGAAACTAACGCCAGTGAAGTCATGGGAATCATCAGCTCATTAAAAAACAAATTTTCAACATTACCCGAGTTTACTGTTAAATGTTTGTCCCACGCTATATTAAATCCACTAATAAATATTTTTAAGAGTTCTTTATCAGAAGGGGTGTTTCCTAACATATTTAAGAGAGCTAAAGTATCTCTACTATATCTCTACTTTCTCAAGAATCCTAGAAAAATTATTTTATAATTGTCTTCTAGATTTTTTATCAAAAAATAACATTCTCTCAGACGATCAACACGGTTCTAGGAAATCCTTTTCCACTACAAGCGCCATATTTTCTGTCTTAAACGATGTTACCACATCTCTTGACCGTGGAGAAAATCCTCAGGGTGTTTTTCTTTATTTATCCAAAGCATTCGATGTCATCGATCACGGAATTCTCCTTTCCAAATAGCATTCTTTAGACATTCGTGGATTTCCTCATCAATGGCTAATTTCTTATTTAAAAGACATATCAACAGGTCGAAATATCGTATACTAATAATAAAATACTTCAGCGTTGTCTTTCAGAAACAAAGTCACTTACTTGCCCCAAGGTTCAATTCTCGGCCCTATTCTCTTTTTATTGTATGTGAACATGTCATCCTCCACAACAGATTGCAAAATGGTTTTTTTAGCTGATGACACTAATTTACTATGTAAACCCGCCAACGTTCAAAAACTTTGTCTAACCTTTCGACTTGGTTCCATGCAAATCGTCTCATTGTAAACACTGACAAAACAGTGTCTTTATCCTTTCACAATAGTATCACAAAATCTTTACCCCAGGTTTCTTTAAACGGAACACAATTCAAAACAGTTACGAATACAAAATTCTTGGGTCTCCATATTCAAGAGAACCTCAAATGGAATTGTCACGTTGACAATCTTAATTCCCAATTAAACAAATTGTGTTACGCATTCCGAATCTTTACGCATTCCGAATAGTTAACGTAGTTAGTCCACGTATTTCCCGTTGCGTATATTTTGCAAAGGTTTCTCCCATTTANCTGGGGTAATTCCGGTCAGAGTATTCAAACTTTCAGAATTCAGAAGAGGATAGTTCGGATAATTTGTAAATCTCACTCCCGAAACTCTTGTAAACATTTATTCAAGGAATTAAATATCTTAACACTTCCCTGTATTTATATTTATGAAACGGCCGTGTTAGTTAAGACCGAATTACTGAAGTGCCACCCTTGCTTCATACGAAACAGTCTCGTTCACGAACACAATACTCGCAATAGTAATAATATTCATCGCCCTAGAGTGTCAACCACTCTTTGCCAAAAAGGACCATATCATTCGGGAATCGTTCTATATAATTCCCTGCCCAACAATATAAAAGATATTATGAAAATGAGTATCTTCAAATCCGCGGTTAAAAACTACCTCCTGCACCAGTGCTTGTACAATGTAAAATAATTTATTGATTTTAATAAAAGTTTAATCCGTCTTGTACGTACTTTATCACGCCATGGCTGTTGTACTTTTTAAATAACTTATAACAATTTCAAAAACTATTTTCTTGCATGATTGTGTTGTCTTATGACTCATATTAATTTAGTTTTGTGTGTACTCAACTTTGGCACGGTTGTGTACATTAATTCTGTAGCCCCATCCTGGCCCGGGTTTTTCTCCGGTTTTCCTTCGGGTAGAAGCGGATTTCTTTTACAGGTTCTCTAGGCTTTGTCTAGGGGCATGTTCATTGTAATAATAAATCGTGAATTTCGTGTTATTTCAATTCTTAAGATTTTTAAACACTATACTCAGAATAATTTATAGTTTGTCAATAATTTGTAAAATAAATGTAAAAACGTGTAAAGTGAATTTTTTATGTTCACATATGTTAGCATATTGACATTCTATTAGTATGTATGTATATCGATAAGGCCTGCTAAGGACCACGAAAGACGAGTACCAGTAAGGCTCAGTTATTGATTTGAGTTTACTCACTAGACTCGTCGTAATTTTACTGGGATCGGAGGAACAGCGTCTAGATATGATCCACACCACTGTATCCGAGCGTTACAACTGCGATTGGTCGCAGAGGTCGGACTCTTCATACATTCGAGTTAATTAAACTGGGAAATGGATATAGAAAGCTTCAAATTTTATTTTGCCCCCTCCGAGTATCGAAACTGGGATAACATGGTGACGAGCAATCACGCTGACACTGTGGCCACGACAGGTTAACTCTATTAGTATTATAATTCATAGCTAACTTTGTATCTTATCTAGGAATTTTTGTTTAAATTTTTGAAGCCGCCTCTGCCTAAGGAATTGATGGGATGGTCCCTTGCTTGCTTCCGGAGAGTAAATTAGTTTACTGCCCTCCACGTGGTCATACGTAGTTAGTAACTGCTTTTTTTACAATAATTTTTTTTATAATAAAAATCCGATAGTAGATCAAGAAACCATGAAAACCGTTAATATCGCACTTTGAAGGTCGCTAGTGTATTCATTTTGGCCAGTTATTTAGCAATAAGTTCCACTGTGTAGCTAACACATTTTGTCCACCTGTTTGGTAATCTGCTTCACTGTGCTGCGAACAGCAGCTCATCACGTTCGCGCTGTGTGGCCCTTTAAATTTCATGGGGCCGCTAGTGAACTCCGATTGGTTGCGTTGTGGCGGAGAGAAGAAAATAGTGCAGAATATTATTTCTTTATAATTACCGTAAATATGAAGAGCGAAGAATACGGTTTGTATTTTCGGAACCGCAATAATATTTGTAGTATTATGACATTAATTATTTTTTCGAACCCTTGTTGGACCAACTCCTTAACTTTGGCCAAAACATTTTCATTATGTATACGTTTCAAGGTAGTGATCCTCCGGAAATTTCAATTACCTGCCCTCCCCATTATTCGGAATATGGTGTTTTGAACGTTATAGAGTTACCTGACATTATTAACGTGGCAATTCACACACCAATGGTAGGTTTGTTTATGTTTCACGTTTTTTCTTCTTCTTAAATCCTGGTACTCCGCAGAGAAGCATAAGGTCTTCGTGAGAACTTTCCATCTAGTACGGTTACCCGTCGTAGACTAAACTTCTTTTCATGTCATACTACATTTCTCCATCTGCCCTTGGACAGATCTTCTCCAAGTATTCCACGGTCGCCCTCTTCCTCGTTGGCCTTGTGGGTTCCAGTCCAGCGACTGTCTCTCAATTGCATCGCCCGGTTTTCTAACCGTATTACCTATCAACCTCCATTTATTCCAAATTATTCTTTAATTAGCTTTTATTGTCGACAAAATTTCAAAGGTAATCATCCTCACAGCGGTACATCTATCGACGTTAAAAATGACATTTTATCATCCCCACTGTCAGGTTACGAGAAATTCTGCTTTGATGTATTTTCAAACTCTCTGCAGTTTTGACTGATAAAGACATTGTATTTTGTGTACTTACAGACCTCCTCAATCAGATATTGAAATATTTTTTTCTGAATTTCGAAATCATATTAAAATGCCTAACACCGAAATATACGAAATATATTGTTATCTGTGGCGATATACTCAGTGAATCGGATTCCGCGCACAATCCCAAGAATCTGTTCAATAATCTAGTCAGCTCCTTCGATCTTGTTACTACGATAATCGACCCTATTCGCCTCTCTGGTTCATCTCAAACATTACTGGACCAGATAATTGTCAACAATAGACTCGGGTATACTTCTCAAGTATTTAACGTGGGGTATAGCGACCTTTTTGCCCAAATATTAACTATTGAAGATAAATTAAAACCACGTAAAGTCCTGTACGATAATACTAGACAGTTTAACGAAAACAATTTACCGATTTTTAAAAACCTGTTACATCAGGAAACGTGGGATGACGTGAATAATTGTGAAAAGAGCAATGTATTTTTTTCTATATTCTTGAAGTATTACAACTCTTGCTTTCCTATAAAACGTAAGTTAGTAAAAGTAAACAACCACAATTGATGGATAACACAAGGGAATAGAATATCTTCCAAAAACAAACGTCATATATTATAATTCAAAACTCAACCAATTACCTGAATTTCATGATTACTTCCGTAAATCTTAGAAACGTGGTCTATGCAGTCACTCTTAGAAAACTGGTCTTACAAAAAGGTCTTAGAAAAGCGGTCTTAAAAATGAGGTCTTAGAAAAGTTAAAGTAATGGAAAATGACAGACAGATAATAGAATCGAACAACCAGACCAAAACGAAGTGGAATATCATAAAAAAATTACACATCCGCTTCAGAAGATCTCCAAGAAAACATTTCCTTACTAGACAATAGCAAAACAGTATTAAATCCCAAGGACATCGCAAATTTGTTTAATTTTTATTTCTGAAAACTAGGTAAAATATCCAAATCAGTATTTCAAATCGGATGTCCACCAAATACATCCACACACGTACCGTATTCTATGTTCACTTCCGACACTAACTCTAGTGAAGTTATGAGTTCCTCAGTTCTTTAAAATATAAGTATTCAGCAGGGATAGATGATATACTTGAATTTATAGTAAAATATTCCTCTCACATTATATTAAACCCACTCACTCATATTTTCAAAAGCTCCTTGTCAGAAGGTGTTTCTAAACGAATTAAAAAAAACAACTAAAGTGATACCATTATATAATGGGCTCTAATGACCTTTTATGTTGACGAGCCCTAAAGCCCCACGAAAAAAAAAACCATTATATAAGAAAGGAAATAAACGTCATTTTGGAAACTATCTACCTATATCACTATTGCCAACTTTCTCAAAAATCCTGGAGAAACTCTTCTATAAGAGACTTTTAGACTTCTTATCCCATAATAATATTCTCTCAAACGATCAGCGGGGTTTCAGGAAATCCCTTTCAACTAACAGTGCAATATTTCTTTTCTAAATGATGTAACCACTTCTTTTGACCGTGGAGATAATCCGCAAGGTATTTTTCTTGATTTATCGAAAGCATTCGATGTAATCGATCACGAAATTCTTCTCTCAAAACTGCACTCATACGGCATTCGTGTACTGGCACATCAATGGCTAACTTCCTACTTGAAAGATAGACATCAGCAAGTCGAAATTTTCCATGTTGAAAATATAGTATGTCAACATTACCTTTCAGAAACAAAGCCACTTATTTGCGGAATTCCTCAAGGTTCAATTTTAGGCCCTATTCCCTTTTTATTGGATGTAAATGGTACGTCATCCACCACGCCCAATTGCAAAATGGTTCTCTTTGCTGATTATACAAATCTACAATGTAAACATGTCAATGCGCAAAAAGTTATATCTAACCTGTCGTCTTGGTTTCATTCGAATCGTCTCATCGTTAATACTGATAAAACGGTATTCACGTCATTTCGCAATAGTGTAACGAAATCTCTTCCTCTTACATCTTTTTCGCTAAACGAACCCAAATAAAACCAGTCAAGATAACAAAATTTGTAGGACATCATATTCAGGACAACTTGTCGTATTGATAATCTAAATTGCAAACTAAGCAAATTATACTATGCTTTCCGAATTTTAGTCAACACGTTTCTCGCTGCATGTATTTTCAAATGTATATTCTCATTTACGATACGGCATTATCTTCAGGGGCCAATGCACTCACAGCACTCAAACTTTTAGAATTCAAAACAGAATAGTTCATAAATCTCACCCCCGAAAATCATGTAAACCATTATTTAGAGAATTAAATATTCTCCATCTCCCTTGCATATATATTTATGAAGTAGTTGTGTTTGTTCAGGCAGAACTATTAAAATCCTATTCCTGCTTTAGAAGAAATAGTTTAGTTCACGAACATAACACTCGTAATAAGGCTAATATCATAAGTCTAATCCTCGTTCTTTAAGTATACTCACTAGAGATTGACGGTCCAGTGAGTCATATGCCTTTTTAAAATCTATAAAGGTGCAAATTATTGGACTATTTCTGACTGCTTTATATTTTAGAATGGTTTTAAATTAAAAATTTGTTCTGTGCAGGATCGGCCGGGGCGGAAACCTGCCTGATATTCACCTATTGTATTCTCTAGTTCTCGGATTCTTTGAAGAAGACATTCTGAGAAAATTTTATGTTACTTGCGAAACAGAAATTCCTCTATAATTTTTCACGTCTGCTCTGTCTCCCTTTTTATGAAGTGGGTGTATAAGAGCTCATTTCCATTCTTCGAGAAGCTTTTCTGTCTTCCAAATACCCTCAATAATCTGTGTCAATTCTTTCCGCGAATTTTGCCTGCGAAAGTCTTCTAAAATTCCCGCTTGTTGTAGTTTTGGAAATCATTCATTCGTTTCGGCCAACTTTGGACCACGTAGTTTTGGAAATCATTAAATATTCATATCGTTTCGGCCAACTTTGGACCACGTCATTTCAACTGTCTATTTCTTCTGGCTTTGATATTCGCGCAGTACTCTCGCATTCGCACTCGGTGTGGTTCTTTTCTCTCCTCTGTCCATGCTTTTCCAGTTTTGAGTTTGGGTTTTTCTTGGAAACTGTGGAACGCTTCAAGTTTCTTCTTGAGTGGAAATATATATACATATATTTTTTGTAACAAAACATAATGGTGTAGTTGTTATCATTAAGTCGATTCCCATGTTGGGCGTCAATTGTTACAAAACAGAAAGGGTGTAGTGGGTAATCATGGACTTGTTTTAATTTTACTAGCTCGTTCTACACCAGATGGGTTCTAATTATATGGGCTGGGTTCGTACCATTTATACTCGTGAGAACACACAGATACGTTTCTTGTTAATGGAAAACGCCGTTATGCATAATTGGTTTAATTACATTTATTGAACAATTACACATCCTTATTGTCTAACAAGTCATGCGTATGTCCCCCAAAAATCACAATAACCCCACACAACAAATTTAAATTCCTCTCCTTTAACAAATAAAAAATCCTGGTCGCTTAATTGCCTCAGCTATGAAAATTACAGCTGAATTAATTAGAGAGTATTAATGAACGTCTTCTTTGCCCTTATTGTTTAATTGACACATTCATTTACAAGAGTCCTGGGTTAGGGCTATGAACTTTACATTCGTGGCACTGTTCTTCACGCAGCCAAACAACACGAGATCACTAGGCGCAGTCAGCTTATCGTTACCTTTGTGATGTACCGTCTTTCCAGGTCATTCATGGAAGCCGCATACCCCCACGCTGCCGTCTCATTCCCTTCAAAGACCATTGCCCTTCAAAGACGGGCGTCTTTGCTGCCGTTAAGTTCCATTTCCTCGTTCTTCCCAAAAATCTAAGCTGAATGATGACGCCGTAGTAATTAGCGTAATTGAGAGTTCATTAGGCGCTTTACTTTGGCCAGTGAGTTGAATCTTCGCTGCCGAGTAGTTACTTGCGATCCCGTATCAATCAACCGCCATTTCTCGCTAGCATTAAGTTGCCGGAACTAATTAACTGATCAACTGTTAGTAGTCGAATTGCGACTCGAACTCTAAATGGGCTTCAGAGTTAATCGTCTCGAAAAAGCACAGTGTTATGCTGGCGATCTCATCGACGCGGTAACATCTCGGAGTGATACTTCTCAAAAATCAGAATAAGGATAATCTCGAAACTCAGAATAATAATATTCTCAAAAACAAACATTCTAAAAAATCCGTATCATCATAATAATCCGCAACAATCCGAATAATAATCCTCTCTGGAGCGTCTCCTCTCATTTTTAAATAGCCAAACCCCCTCTGACACCACGAAACTTGCGATCAACCTCATCCCTCCTTGCGTCATGTGATTTTTCTTGTTCAATCGTTCTTAAATTTTACTCCACTTTGAGTCGCGTTAATTGGCGGGTTTCGCTGTGACGTATGTTGTCTACGAGCCAATCGTAGGTCTATATTTTCGTAATTTTCCTTTGATTTTGGGATAGCGTTCTTTCCCTAACATCCCTAAGTGATCTTGACCAGACTCCGATCCTTGTCTGTTATCGATGGCACTTAATTTTGACAGCTTTTGTACTTGCTGCGTCTAACCCATCTCTTTGACGCTCCTATTTTCTGCCCCGCGACGATCCCTACGCAGTCGCTTTGCCTTGCATCCCTTCTGTTTTACGTCACTCATTCCCATTCTCGTGGTGTCGCTTGACCCACTTGATTTTTCCCTCCGCCTTCGAACCTCCATTGTTCATTCGCTCGCCCCAAAGGGCTTCACAAAAGACCTTTTTTCCTTGTAGTATCTTTCCGTATTTTCTCTCTCTACAACCGCGCACATGCATCCGAATCTGTCACCGATACTGACCTCCCTTTGTTCCAAAATCTTCAGCAACTTTCCGTCCCATTTTAGTTTGGATTTTAACGATACTTCTCGCCACTTGTTTAATTTTTCTTTCATCTGTTCTGTTCTCGCAACAATAACGCGTAGCACGCTGGTGTGTTTGACTCGACTTATTTATGGTATGCCCTTTGAACAAGGAAAAAATCTCGACCCTCTGAATTGGTATCGCCTCCCACTACCGTCCTTCGCAACGGGTTGCGGTCATGTTCCGCTAGCTCTCAAAACATTTATAATTTTCAAATAATTAAAGTATATCGCATTAAAGTGAGGAATTAATCATTCCTTACAATATATATATAATATGTCTTTCAAAATTTAGTTTTTCAGTGCAATCAAATCGTTATAACGTGAAATTTGCAAATGTGTGTTTTTGCTAAACGATTCTTCTATTTTGGAAACATTAGAAAGTGGTACTTTATCAACAACGTCAATGCTTCTTCTATAACAAATTTCTGATTTGGATCAGTTTGTTATGGATGGATGATGGATAGTTTGATAAGTCCATTGCAAAACCCAATTTATATTCACCAAGTATTTGCTAACTGTTTATATTCTAGTTCTAGATTCATTTGTAAAAATTCCCAAACTTTTTGGTGGCAATCGGTTTAATCCTTTTGTCTGTGTTGTTTAAAACAAAATGCAAAACAGCAGGTTTTTCAAAAGTATTACCTAATTTTTAAATTTTTCTCTGAATTTTTCATCAACATTGAAAACAACGTACATGCCGAATTTTACCTCATCCCAAACAGTTTGACTGGTTTATTGCAAAAGAAAAGTCCTCTAAAACAAACAATACAAAATTTTAAGTTTTATGATTGCAGATTTTTTATCTGCGATCCCACAAATACTTAAATTCTACATTGCGATGAAAACTGATCAGTTTACCACGATATTCGCGAAAAAAATGTTGAAAATAATACTGATTTAAAACATATTCTGCATTGAAGATCATTATTGAAAGTAGTTTTCTTTGTGATAATTGAAAAAGTAAAAAAAAAAATTTATTAAACGTATATTATATTCATTAAAAATAAATTTATCAATATTACTGTCATTTTTTGTTCAGAAAATATTTGATACGCACATCACTTTTGATATGTAAGGTTTATCGTAATCATAGATGGTTTTGACTTTCCTGTTGTGGTAAAAGGAGCAACATCGTCCTCGTTCTCTTCTTCAGTGGTGTGTATGTCGTCTCCAGGATTTTAAAAGTAAAGATATTTTCGTCATAGTAAAAGAATTGAAGAGAGGTGCGATCCAGGTCTTGCTCGTCTTCCTCTGTCAAGGCAAGAGGCGGGGAATTGTAACACCCTATAACTTTGCAGGTTGTGCAGACAGAAGAACATCATAGCCCAATCTTGATATACCTAGAGTAGGGTGTCTCTCATAAAATCAATTTTTGAAATTTGGACGGTGTATCCTTCCATTTTATGTCTTAAATAAGATCCCTAAAATATATTTTTTAAATCTGAAATTTTTATCGAAATCTTTTTTTTAAACAAAACAAAATGGGGAGGGTTCAAATTTCAAAAAAAAATTAAAAAACCCACACCTTAAAAACCCACGGCTAAAATGGCAACCTTTAAGGTACTTACAAGCTATACTATTTAAAAGAATGTCTGGTGCTGGAGGAATTCTGGTAGCAAGTAGAACAATAATAAAATTTGTTTTCTCCCTTTTCTATTTTAAGAAACAAGTAATTACACGACATATTAAGCAGTCTGGAAAGAAATAGATCAGTTCTATATGGCCGCAAGTTAATGGACGTTATTTAAATTGGTCAAAAATGATCGGCACTTTTATAAATACATCTGATGATAGACTTCACCATACTCTGGATTTTGAAAATTTATGACATTTAATGACTTACTTTGTCTTCACTTCTTTTACAAGGTTTTTTTACCTGACCTGTTAGTACGTTTGGGCCAAATATTACAACTGAATTTTAAACCAGTTGCCCCCCAACTGATTGTGCTAAAATTTGGCACACATGTAAACCCGATGACTATGCCCCATTATGATGTTTAACTCAAATAAAAACTTTTTAATAAAAATTATTTTTAATTAATAATATTTAAATTTAGTTAATTAAATCTTTTTTAATAACGTAATTAATAAACATCCTTTATTTAAAACAAGTTTTTATTTACGCCATGTACTAAAACGAATAAAATAAATTACGTTTTCTATTAAGGTAATGTAACCTCTATACACATTTCACGTTAGTGGATCCTAATAAAAATATACGTACTTTCTATGTTTATCGCTGAAAATAATTTAATATTTTATGTTTAATTATTTGTCTTCATATGTCAAAATTGTATTCCTGAATGTATTGGATGTATGTTCGTTGTTCTTCATTGAGAATGTTTAGTTCAGAAAATTTAAAATTTCATTACTCTCTATTTCCGTAGCGTATTTAGTGCTATGTTGTAAGCTATTAATACATTGTGAAAACTTTGTGAGTTGTCTGTGAGATCCTACCCATAGACATCATTTCATCAACAAATATGGGATATTGCTGAGTGGAGAGTGTTTGCCACTAAATTTTATTTTTTCAATGTTGTCCATGAAAATTTCGGAAAACATCTGAGAGATTTCAACCCATTGGAATACCATTACTTTGTGCATAATATTTTTCATTGGATGTAAAAAAAATGTGATCTAAGCAGAATTGTAACAATGTAATCAGATACAGTTTCGCATTCTTCAGTAAAAATTCAGTCTTTTAATACAGTCTTGAAGTGCATACTGTCAATTACAGATGATTACAGCAAACAACCCAAAAATCTTCTTCTCGTGAAATATCTCTTTGCCAACACACATACCTCATTGATGCTACTTAAGTGCTGTATTCCCGAATTTGCCGCTCTTATGCTTCTTAAGAAAAAAATTTCCATATTTTAATATTCAACATGTATACTGTCAATTAAGGGTTATGCCAGCAAACAACCCTTAAATGTTTCTTTCATGAAATGTAACTATGCCAATATATAGTGCAATATTGATGCTAATTAGGTGCCGTATTTCCAAATTAGGCGATCTTTTTGGTCTTGCGAAATTTTGAGTTTAAAACAAAAGAATACTGTCAATTATGGATGATAGCAAACAACCTAAAAAAATTTCGTGGATTCTAATTTTGCCAATTTATAGTGCAACATTGATACTTTCTATGTACTTTTTCTCGAATCTGCCACTTTTATGGTTCTTCAGAAATGAATTTTATTGTTTTAATGAAAAAAATATTCATACGGTCAATTAAGATTATACGTGCTGACAAACCCAAAATTTACATTTCAGAAATGTTGCTATTTCAACATTTAGTAGTATGTTTATTTTAGTGAAGTACTTAATTTTGAATTTATCTTGGCTTTGGTTATTGTAATTTTGCCATTTATTTGAACGAAATCAACAGACAAATCAATTAACGCATTAATGTTTGCAAGCATTTTTGACATTGTTTTTCACAAAAATGATGTAGCGCCTGTCCGCATCCGCCCGTGCACGCAGTACTATACCCGTTCGGAGAACGCCGCGCCGCGTGCTGTGTGTCCGTACACTAAACGAGCACAGCGCTGCATCAACGTCAACCGTGACCATTTCTAGCATTATCCGTGGTAGGCAGTTCTCCTGTTCATTACCAAGGGTTAATTCCGCGTCAGTCACCTAAATATTTTCGGGGTCAGTTTTATTTTACCCATCCTGTAGTAGTGAAGCGGTTAGCTAGTTTATAATAAATTATTAGCGTACCACAAATAACTTTAAGAAACTCTGATAATTTTCTCCCTCTCCCGGGCGTGTCACCCGGTGCGGGCCACACCTCCTTGTTTCCTCATAGCGACGCAATGTCCTGTGCGTTCTCGATGACCTCCCCACGCCCTATCCGCCCTTGGCGAGAGCGACTTCCCATTGGACGATTGGCGGACGGAAGATCGATCACGTCGCGTGTTGTCACGAAAATTGTAGTTTATGTACCTCCTTTAATTTAAATTATTGTATTAAGAATGCACAAATTTCGTAATTAAGAGAAAATACTGGAAAAATTCAGGTCAACTCATACCGCAACCAATTATTAAGGATGAATATAAAATATTCTCTAAATATTTTTCCTTATAAGTCCAATTATGTCAGAAATTGTATTACGTGATTCAGAAAAAAAGTTAAATTGAGAAATTAAATTTCACGCCTGTATTATATGCTAGATATGTTGACGATATATTTTGTGTTGCGCCAGAAATTTAAATACAAAACATTTCAGGTACAGTTGTTTGTTACCGATCTAGAATAAAATTCCCATGAGAAATGAAGAGTATTATGTTCCCGCTTCCATGAACTTAAGAATTGAAAACATTAACCCCTGCAGTTCTAATGAAAAACTCAATCATATGATTTATTTAATAAATGATGTATTCAATAGGCTTGGCAATTGATGCGTAACTCATCAATAATTATACGAGATAGACCAGGAATCATCCGGGTAAGTCTAACCATGGATCAGTATCCTACTGGGTAAAAGGAATCAAGGCTGAGTTAAACATCTTGACAAAGATGATTTAATATTAAAATAGAATAGGGTCAAGTATATCACAAAAGGTGTATACACCACTTTAAGCGTGAAATGCTTTCCCTTCTAACAAAAACGTTGTGGAATAATTAAAATGAACAATAATATTAAAATTAATAAATGCTTATTACAATGACCGTCTACTACACTTGAAGAGTGTAACAAGTATATGAATGTAACATAACGTGAAATTGTTTATAACGGGGCGGACGTGCTGAAGGTACGTCCGTTCCGGAGAGGAGCCAAACTCACTCTACCTTAGCCCTGTGCTCCGCTAGCGCCGCTCGGGTCTTCCTGTTCTTATCACAATTTCTTTGTGCGCATAATATGGCGCCTTGATCAACCAACCCAGTTTACTTTAATTTTAGGGTGAATAGTTGTTCAAATCCCATTGATGGTTATAAACGAGTGCAAGCTGTCCACCTCACATTCCTGTGGAATAGTTTCCAGGGCACCCTATGATTGGGGTTGATTCGTGGTTTCCCGTTGACTCGTTCTACGTGTAATATTGTTATTTTTAGCAATGATATGTTTTAACTCGCAGCTTGCCACCAAACCCTAATTACTCATAATCGTGACTATAATATTCTTATAGAACTGAGTAATTATAGTAATCGTAACTATGACATACTTAGAGAGCTAAGTAAATTATATTAATTAAATGTAAAATAATAAATCAATAAAATAATAGACAGAGTCAACTGGGACCGTAACAGAGAGTAATAATATACTAAATTTTCTGAATGCATCAATAAGAAATAAGAATGAAAAACTTTCATTTAACTGGCATAGGAATGGCACTTATTCTGATCGCGAGTTAAATTTGTGCTTAGAAAATACATTAGAACAAAAAAATCTATGGTTTTCAAATTAACAGATAAAGCAATAGTATTTTCTGATAATCGATTTCGCAGAAAATAATTACAAATAATAACACACTCTTAGATACGAGTAACTACTATCCCTTAGAAGTTGTTAATTAAATATTACAAAAATATAGTATTAATTTCAAAACGGGCAACAACAACAACAGTAACTACACAAAGGTGAAATTATTTATGCGATTTTTTCATTTAATAAGTTTATCGCACAATTACTAAATTATATTCTAAAAATATGAAATCGATATCAACTTTTAAAAATAAGATGAAAACTTTAACACCGAAAAGGAAAGAAGAAAGATCCTATAAATATTAAAATAGTATGCAAATAAAAATGCAAACAAAATTGTAATGTAAGTCAGACAAAAAGAGGGTTAAAAACAAGAACACCGGAGTACAAACGTAATTTAAATTCAGTTAAACAAACTGTAATAACATCCCATTATATTAATTATCAAACCACTTGAGGTATTGGGATAACAATTTAATATTAGACAAAAAAGTTAATTAATACACACGTTGCAAATGATATTTACAATATTATTTCGTCTGAAATGATATTTACAATATTATTTTATAACTTATTTGTATTATTTAGACTTTTTTGTTAATAATTTGAGTTGATATTGTAACTTCTTCTGTTTACTCGATAAAAATATTATTATTAATTCATTAATTTAAGTAGTTTAATTTAGAACCCTAAGTGTCACCAGGTCTCCTCACTCGCACCTTTTTGGCACTGGAATACCACGTCCGCTTTCAGAAAGAAACACAGCGCAATTTCAAACTACAAAGAATTTATTAATATAAATATCTGACAATAAACAATTGAAGAATAAGAAAAGAAAAAAAATTAAAAATTATTGAAGACTGAGAAGAAAACATTCAAAATTTGTTAGTTTAACAAAAGCAATCGTTTCTGCTCTTGTTGAAATTCACCTCTTTCAAATGTCTTAGATTTTGATTGAATTAAGTTAACAAATGTGGTAATTTGAAGAAAAATAAAAAAATAATGTTGCACTATTTCAATTTAAATTCGTTTCTCATTTATTCCACCATTTTAGATTTCTGATGATGGTTCTTGCTTCTTTTCCAAACAAAAATAATTAATAAACTGAGAAGAGATTTCCGACCTCACCATTGAAGCTGAGAAGTAGGATCTGGCAGTTGTCTCATCTGGTGTGTTCAGATTCTCAATTTCCGGGCCTGGACCACAGAGCTCAGCACCAGAGAAGTCAGCTGTCGGATTCATGCTCGCCGGTGAACCCACTCGAAATGATGTTGTCCGGTAAGGGAAATTCGCAAGACCACCAGCTCGCTGATCGACGCTCTTCAGTCACGTTTGTCGCCCCAATAAATGTTCTTTCATCACTGACACTTGACCCGTTCAGCAACTGTTCCAATGCTAGTACACTCACTTGTATACTCATATACCGATTATCTCCGTTGAATCGAAAAAATACACGAAGACGAACTTGCGTTCTCCGTGAAGATAAGTTGTGTCTCCTCCTCTCGAACACCTTCGGGGCGAGCCTTACGTTTCGTCACCACCGTGTATGGATGGACAAGAGGGTAGTTGCAACAAGAAGAGAAGCATGCCGCAACTAGGACATTGGTAAACCGCCTTCACGTAGTGTACCCTGGGTAACGCTGAAGATTTACCACTATAGGCAATCCAGACCGTCTTTCCCACCTCCTGGATACATACACTATGAATGCTAAAATTTCAAATGGTTCTCTTAAGAACCGCAAGACAAAGATTCTTGGCCTCTCACTAAGAATCTGCCAATTGAATATTGAAGGCATAAGCAAGTTAAAAAGCGAATGTCTCTCAAAATTGTTTTTGGAACATCTGTCTAACTTGTCTGCAAAATTTAGGGCACGCAATAACATACTCCACAAATTGGCGGGCTCAACTGGGGGGGGGGGGGCGACCCCTCTACTTTACGCATTTCAGATTTTAGCTTGGTTTTCTCAACTGCGGAAAACTGCTCATCAACGTGGTTCAACAGCTGCCATATTCGTAAAGTCGATAGTGTCCTGAATCAGAACATGAGAGTGATTTCGGGTTGAATAAAATCCACACCCGTCGAATAGCTACCGGTGTTGGCCCATATAGAACCTCCTGAACTTTGTAGAAAAAGATATTACTTGATGAATATAAAAAGATACAAGAAAACCCAGACCTTCTTATCCATCAGGATATAATAATTTTTAAAATACTCAAATCAAGGAACCCTGCAGTTAAGACAGCGCAACAATTAATAGATCAGAACTTTAATAGCGGAATCGAATGGATCACACAGTGGCAAGTGAAAGTCGACCACTGCTTAATCCTCAAAAACTACCCCACGGTTTTAATCTCTCGAAGAATCTGGGTCCGTCTAAATAGTGTTCGAACGGGTCATGGTAGGTGTGGAGCTGTGTACGTGGGGATTGATACAGGAGCCCGGGTGTAATCGTGATGCCGCCCTCCGACTGTGCGGCATATAACATATGAGTATCCACGAAGAGCGTTCCCTGGCAGCAAAGACCTCTTGGTAGCCTCAGAGAGTGCTGTTCAATGGCTGAATTTGTTCGACCTAATGCTGTGATTTGTGTTTAGTCAAATAATGTTTTCTTTTTTATGACCCTTTCTCTCTGTGTATTTAATGTATTTATTTTGATGTATTTTATGAATGTATTAAGTGTATGACAAATGACATAAGCCATCGTCAATCCCCCGAAAACAAAATTCCCTCAACTTGTTTGCTGCAAAACTCGGGGGAAACTAGACCTATCCCTAGAAACGATATACTATTTTACTTTTTGATTTTTTTCATTGGTCTGTTTTCCTTCGCAAACTCCTGGGGGTTGTCCAAGACTTTGTCCCTTCCTGCGGTTTATATTCTATTTTTTAGACCACCCGAGGAAGTGGTTCTTTTCTCACTTAACCTCCTTCCCTTGCAAGTTCCAACATGCTGTCTTCCTACACTTTCTCTTTATTATTATTTATAACATTTAATTCTTGGAACATCTTTTCCTTTAGCTTAGATAAAATAACATGTTTACATAACGAAGCTTTTTCTAATGATTTTGAAAATTCAGTTATTTCTAAAATAATAATAACTTGTAATACTGCATCATCACTGCTTTATTTTAATATACCATAAATACCTGTTTAAATGGGCTTACCGCAGAAGTCACGTTTTGACCCTCCAGAGACTATACCGCATGCGCGCGGCAGAAGTGGGTAAAGGCAAAACTTGTGTCTGCAGAATCTAAATGGTGATTCTTCCCTCTGGTGCAGTCAGTATTTTCGCCTAGAACAGGGTAGTTAACATCGGCCAATTCGGAGCACAACTCTCGATAGTGCAACATAAAAAAACGGAGGAGCAGACGAAAAGAGTAATGCCGTGACGTGACCAGCCACAGTTCCCAGACTAAGCAATCAAGCAATCTTACAGTCGGAACAGATCTTCAATATTTTTAGTTTTGCTTGGGAGGTTTTATACACGGCGGAAACTCTCAAGAATGCAAACTTAGACCTGAAATTAAATTTAATTAACTTGTTAGAAATGATAATATTTAAAAGTCAATTTTGGTTCGAATTAAATTGTTCATGGCCTCCTAATGCAGGACACTCGTCATTTTTCTGTAACTCAATAACTTTTATTAAATATAGGAGTATTTATTGAAATTCCTCCGCTCAAGGTCAATTTCGGCAAATTTCTCCATTGCTAAATTGTTGTTTTTATTAATTTGTGATTGAAGGTTCCTCATAATTTTATCTCGACTGGAGACACAATTCTCTGGTTTCTACAACGACTATCTGTTGAAAAAAAGCCAATTAATATGTAATTCTCATATTGACTCAAGAGTAGTATAAGGAGTAATTCACAAGGAGTGAAATAGTTAAGATGCTGGTGCTTCTGAATTTGTCATTTTATTATAATATGCTAAATTTCTGTAATCATACATACAAAAAATTGTATCGACGATTCATTATTGATAGGAGGATACAAATACAAAAAAGAGCAAGTGAGAATTAGGGGTGGTCAAATTAATCCACCCGACCGAAATCGACAGAAAATAATTCGTTTTCCTTCGGGGCGGATCGGATTTGGATTATGAAGTCGGTTAATATGTAACTCATCGGGTTAACCGACCGGGTTACTCAAACTACATCTTTTCAGATCTTAACTGAAACGTTGTCATGTTCTGTAGAGCAAAATAAATTTCATCTTCATCTTGCCTCTTCCGTTCTTCGTATTATAACACGGAAACCATAAAACAATTTAAAAATTAAAATTCCACGGATAGGTTCTCGAAAATAACATATACAAGAAAAAGTACAAAAACTATTGCAATCATATGTTAATCGTAAAATGTTTTACTGTCGAATTATTTTGCCAAATAAACAAGGATTATATTGGGACTCAAGCACTCACAAGGACTCATTTTATTATAACATAGCTGTGGGAGTGAGGGTAAACGAGACTTGACCACATAATATAAAATATGGAGTATTTGTTGAACTACTAGTAAATACATATATAGAGCGCGATGCGCGCGGCGTGGCGCTCGAAGCCAGACTGACTCCATCGAGGCGAACCAAAGCTTTACCGCCCCCGAGGCAGCTTCGCCTGTAGTGAAGTGACGGGACTTGAGGGTGGCTAGCTGCTCGCAGAACACGAGGTTGCCACATAGTTATAGAAGTATTAATAGTTTAGATAAGATAGGTTAGGTAAATAAATAATATTTCTCGAGCCTGTATGAAAAGCGTTATTTCCTCTTAAGAAAACTTTCGAAAAAAAGTTTAAAATGTTAAGTTGCGGAAATAAATTATTGAAAATTTTAGCAAAAAATAAGGTTTCCAGTCTTGATTGTTAGAATGCTTTATAATATCACAATTATAGAAAACTGGTTGAATGGACTAGAAAAATGAAGCGTTTTGCATAAATGATATACTTCATTAATTGATCTGCCCAGAGGAGCGAAGTAGTAATATTGATCGCATAACTACAGATTCAGTATACCATGGTTATTAATTTTCATTATAACGATTAGTCCAATTTACATAAATTAAACAAATACTCCGTGTTAATGTCTTCGCAATGTACAGTTTTATCTATGAGTGCTTGAGATATATTAGTTATTCCAATATCAACTGTTCCTTCTGAGCCTGCATTTATTACGAGCGGATGAATATTATGTGCTAGGCGGATTTAGGTAATACCTTCTCTTGTTGAAAAACTTGTTTGCATTGAGACATTTTTTTTAAATTGTAGTATTTGTAAATGGGAAATGTAGTGTGCTATTGAAGCTTATCTACAAGGAACAACGGGAAGTGGGAGTTAGGTGGTAGGCTATTGTTCGTAGGTGGGCCGCTTAGCTGGGTTTACCTACAACTTTGCCCACGTGAAGGGGTTAGTAAGAGTAGTTAGTAATAGAGTTATTGATACTACAGGGAGTAGGAGGTGAATAAAGAAGGAGGGTTCACTTTTCAGTAGTCACGGTTATATGAGCTGGGACATAAATGTGAAAAGCTACAATTTTTTCTGGCCTCACCAAGAATTGAACCCGGGATGACTTGTTAATGAGCCACCGAAGAGGAAGACTTGGTTACGAGTTGGATAAACAGTACTCGATTCATTCGGTCTGCGTATAAAAGTAATAGCTGAAGTTGGAGAAGCTTTCGCATACATGTGTGGCTCATTTATGCAGGTTTTCATATACAACATTTTTATATTATCGTCAATTATATTTGTCATTATTAGTTTATCTTATTTATTTTACATTGTTTTTATTACATTTGCAGAGTATCATGCACGCTTATTTGGTTACGGCGCAGTTGGTCCAAGTCGACTTACATAAATGTTTACTGTATTTTTTAAACTTAGATTTTTGAATTAATTTATTTATTTGTTTACTGTATTTTTGTATAAACAATTACATGCTTCTAAAATGTATCTTTTCTGAGTGAAAAAATGTCATTTTCATTTCAAATGTATTCATGTTTTACACAACAGAAAATGAAATACTAAGAAATTTAATGAATTTCTGTTTTAATTTATTTTTTATTACATGGGTTACATGCTGCATTCTTTATTTCATTTTCATTTAATATTTATTTATATTTCCTAAAACTTACTAAAAAATTATTCAAATTTGAACAAATTTATTTTATTTTCTGTTTTAAACAGCATTATTTCCGTTTACTTGTGATTATAAAACTTACTATTTATTTTTGACATCCATCTTGGCCTTATCGAACTAACGCTTTCTGTTGTTCACACTCGGAAACACAGCCATCCACCATTGGCCTGGGTACTTNACTTGTACAGGTAGGGAAAATGCAGTTACGCACTAGGGAGAGCCAACATGACTCTCCCCGCGTGTGGGACTCGCCGAATGACTCAACCATACCCTCTAAAAACCCTCCTGAACATACCAAAACCTATCTCAAAACCAAAAATGAAAACATTGAGGACAAAATATGAGTGGGGGACAAAAAATGAGGAAATGAAAGATACCCTAGCCCTAATAGCGTCGGGATCGAAAAGAACTAGATGTGACCAAGGAAGATCAGGAAAGAAAAAGGAAGGAGCCTTGCACAAGTAAGTGGAAGTAATGCCAGACTCAGCTCGGGACCCCGTGTTTGCCAAACACGTACTTACTAGATTTAAGTCCCCTGGGGGGCCTGAGTACTATCAGTGCTGTGACTGTTCGGTGTTTCTTGGAAGTAGTTATCTTTAAATTTTCTTGAAACAACTTAGCAGAAGAACAGAATAGTCTTATGCGCTGTAATTAACTGTTCATCCCGGTCTAACCGTGATCACCTTCTCGGCGTCTTGATTACTGTTAATATACTGCTAACTTATGCTTGCTTACTGTTAACGTCAAAGTCAATGAGCTCGTTCATGTAAGAAATTGTTGAAATGAGGAAATTGAAACCAGAAAAATGGATTCATCTGTCCTCAGTACCTATTTCCGTAGAGATGTAGTCCAGCAAAGGAGAGATTTGGCCCACGCAACACGCCGACATTTATTCGATGAAATGCGAAATGGCTTCGTAGAATGTGTAGCCACTTCTTTTGATATATCAACGCATAAGTACTTCGGAAATAGTCTTTCCAAAATGCTGTCTTGCCCATGTGACTAGGTCTGCTACTGCCAAGTGCCTGTTTTACGAATATGTCGACGAAATAGGCTTACTTCCCGATCCGTCAACGTTAGCTTCCGACGGGGAACCTTTCCTGGATAGCTATTTCCAGTTATAGTGAAACGTTTTATAATACTGCATTCTGTAGATTGTGTCAAGCGGAACGTTCGGCCCATTTGGCGCTGCGAAATACCATTTTGGTGCTCCTGTATGATTTGATTGAGTACAGCAAATCCGTAGCTTGTCCCCTTGGCATGTTTCCTCTTAGCACTGATAAGGATCACGAATTTTTCAGCCTTATGTGGTGTTTGCTTCCTCTGACGTCACTGACTCAGAATTGTGCGCGAAATGGCTGGAATATTCTCGTTCTTTCTACTGAACGAACTTTATTGCGAAGCGCTGAGATTCAGAATGCTCCTTTTAGACCAACATTCAGTTCTTTATTTGTTTTTTCAGTTGTGACACTTGTACACAGTCTTCAACTACATAGAACTATGCATTTTAAAACGTTTCGATGACCCCGCATATTTTGAATAAGAGAAACCTTGGAGAATGAACTTCGTTGACGTTGTAATATTAGTTTTAAGAAAGGGCGCACTAAATATTTCATAATTGTCTTCGCTATATATGACACATTGATTAAAACATTTTTTCAGATGTAATTTATCATAATCTGCGTGGAACAAGACTGAATGTTGTGGACGACTCTTGATTTGTTACTTAGTTATATGGTTAGTTCAGCTTCTTTCTTGTTGTTGAGATGAGGCTCGCTATTTCATGTCGTACCAGTTATGATGTAAGCCCATTGAAGTTGAGTAATAATCTTGTTTCGTTTTTCAGACCGGTGATTATTGTACCCAGAATGCCTCATTTCTGCAGTGTAATGGGATGCAAGTCCAACCAGAGGATTAAAATAGAGTTTGTGACAATTTTTACTCTTCCAAGTGGTGAAGATTTGGAGTCTAATTGGCTTCGGAAAATGCATACAGATTTTAGTGGATTGAAGAATCCTGTTGAGTGTAAAACATTTTTCTGAGGAGGACATAATTAGAACAGATAAGTGTGCTGTAAAAGGAAATTTGAAAGACTGTCAGAGAAAAATACCTAATGAAAGATGTTGGAGTTCCTTGAATTTTTCTCAACGTTCCAGGTTATTTGAGTGAGACTAAAAACTAGAAATGCTAATTCTCACTTACAATATTTTTTGTGTAGTTAGACGCAAACTCAGACAACAGAAATGTGAAGTGTGTGTGATATGGTTGAAGTGCAACAAGACAGTTGACTTGGAAATGCCAACTGAATTTATGTTGATCGAGGCGTTAGTGGAAAATTAATGTTTCTTTCCGAAACATCCTTCAAATGTATATGTGTTGTGAGGTAAGTCCTGCAGATCATAGTGGATGATTTAAAAAAAGAATTATTGGCCTGTGTGAATCGGTTAGACATTTTAAAGAAGTTGATTTCTGAAGTGCCTCTTGATTATTTAAATGACTGTGGGATTTAACTGTAGATACTGAAGAAACATGTTTGTGAATGTTTCCTAAAGAGGCTGAAAAATCATGTTAAACAGTTTTGTGAAACAAGAGAATACGATTTATGAAGAAAACAATTCTGCGAGGAAACTTAAAAAATTCAGTGCTAGTTTCTATGATTGTACAGTACTCATATAAATATTGAAGTCTATATTATTAGAGATGATTGCTTTCTTATTCGTTTATCTATTATGCTGTTGATGTAACGTTTATTTATGTGTATATGATTATGTAATGATGTACTTAAGTATGTAATTATCCAGCTTGTTCTATTTCATTTTCTCTTTTGATATTGTGTGTACATGATAGTCATTAAATCTGGTTTGTGTTTTAATTAAAATTTTAATTTAATCCTTTTCTTTCCAGTTGTCCAGTGTAAAGTTGGTTTCTATAATTAATTCTTAATAGTTAGCAGTATGTGCCATTTTATTTCAGTTTCGGTGCAATATTAAATATCATTTGTATTTAACTGCTGAATTGAATGTTATGTTTGATGTTTATTAGTTTGATGAAGGATCAATAACGAATGAATATATGATTATTAGTCTCCTTGTTTTTGACAGCAAGACATATTGAACAATATAAAGGTTAAATTTGCTCTTACGAGGATATATGTTCAGTCACCTTGCCAATGCGTCAAATTATATTCATAATACGGTACAACAACCATAACTGTAGCAAATTAAGATCGAACTTGGACCTAACACTGCACTTGTCGTCGTCTCTTGTTCTCTGCTTGTAGTCTCTAATGACGACAACGCAGTTGCTCTCGGATATCCAGAGATGGCGCACACGGTACATGCCAATCGATAGCCCGAAAACTCGAAAGGTCGAAGTCAATGATCAGAAATCAAACTAATTCGATGATCAGATCTGACTTATACAAAATATTGATCGGGCCTCATTCGGTTAAATGTGGTTCGATTCAGTCTAAATTCGGTTTGGTTTTAAATTTGGGTCGGAACGGATCGGTTTTCCAATCGAACCGAAACCGACTCAACCCGGCCGACCCGAACCAACCCGAGAGCGAATCGTATAGGTCGGTTCGGTTGGCAACCCGTCCGATCCAACAAGATGCTAATTACTAGTAATAATATTAATCAATATTAATGCCAAACATACAAACACATGTTAGACTTTCATTTCAATCTCAATAGGCCTGTAGTTTCGAAAGTGATATTTTGACGGATGACGATTCAATAGAAGTTGCCATTAGTACACTACTGAAAACAAAAAAAAGCACACTTATTTTTCTAAGTCCCACGCTCTGAGCAGTTTTGGATTTGTTAAGTTTGCAACGCCTCTCTCCTCCTCCTTCCAGCAGATTCCCATATCTGAGTGTTGTAACCTTTCCAACCATCTGTTAATATTGTCGAACCGGGCTCGACGTTATCCAAAATAATATTTGTTAT
>NNCF01133321.1:71716-83272 GCA_002313205.1 Laupala kohalensis | reverse complement strand
AACACGGGGCCCCGAGCTGAGTCTGGCATTGCTTCCACTTACTTGTGCCATGCTCCTTCCTTTCTCTTTTCTGACCTTCCTTGGTCACCTCTTGTTCTTTTTGATCCCGACGCTGTTAGGGTTAGGGTATCTTTCATTTTCTTCTTTCCTCTTCTTTTTTTAAAAATGTTTTTAGTAAAGTGAGATATGTTGGGATTTCAGTTTTGAGTTGTAGTTCAGGAGGGTTTTTAGTGGGTATGGCTGAGTCATTCGGCGAGTCCCACACGCGGGGAGAGTCATGTTGGCTCTCCCTAGTGCGTAACTGCATTTTCCCTACCTGTACAAGTTTTAAGGGCTCTAATGACCTTTGATGTTGACGAGCCCTAAAGCCCCACAAAAAAAAAAAATTAGAGCTTTTAATATACGTCTTGTGTAAATGTATGATTTTATCTGGTATAAAATTTATATTTACGTTGTGACGTAATTAGAAACCTCACTGTTGTGCCGGATCACGCCGTGGCCACCGGGAAAACAAAGGCCTTGCCAGTGACATCACAGTCGAGGTGCTGCGTAGGGGACGACGATATTACGAGTATCCAGAATAGAGCTTTGCGTCTTGGTAGTTCTGCGTCTTGCCGCGACGTTTGGTATTCTGCACTTCCGGTTCGCTGTAGAAACATACATATCAACATGGGCGTCAAAGAGATCACAAAATGACGACTTTCTCCTAACTAGAAGTGCAAAATACCAATCGACGGTGATCATATTGCAAAGTGCAAAGCTCAGGTCGTATAAGAACGTCTATCATCAATATTTATTATTAAATTTTCCAAATTATTCAGGTCAACTCAATATGAATCAAGTTTACCATTTAATAAATTAGTTATAGAAAATGTAATAGCTATAATGACGAAGGCGGTTGTATTAAAACGGTATTCAACAAGTCATTTTCATTAAAGTTATCGGCATCATCAAACAAAGAACTAGAATGTTTATACGCCGTGAAAATAGTTATTTGAAATATTTATTTTATATGAAATAATTTTAAAAAAATATTTTCTTGTTTTGAATTTTATTAATGTGAAATTAGTTCTGAAAAAAATTAAGGCTAATGGAAATAAGTTTAAATAACAAGACTTTCATTATAATACAACCTGTCTTATATTTTAGATATTTCATTATGGTTAATATAATTCTTTTGAGAATGTCATAGTTTTTCTTTTATGTACTTCAATATTTTGCCGTTGGCAGTATTGGAATAGGTGTTCGTAAATACGAGTGTTAGCCGAAACACGAGACACGAGAAAATCACTGAAAAAATTGATGTGCCACATGAACACTGGTTATTGCAATGAAATAACGTCACATGACAGCGTGCTTGAAAACCCCTCTTTGGTTTGTACATCTTACAAACATGATCTCAAATTCAGATGATTTCAGGATCTGAAATAATTTGTAACCCTCTGTTGTAAACTTGAATATGAAATGGAATGGTTTCTTAATACCCCCTCTACCCTCCAGGGGACTTACATCTAATAAGTACGTGTTTGGTGAACACGGGACCCCGAGCTGAGTCTGGCATTACTTCCACTTGTGGAGGCTCCTTCCTTTCTCTTTCCTGACCTTCCTTCGTTAGTTCTTGTTCTTTTCGACCCGGACGCTATTAGGGTTATCTTTTATTTTCCTCTTTCTTTTTTTATTTTTATTTTTGTAATGATTTGTGTAATGTTTTGAGATATGTTGATATTTGAGTTGTAATTCAGGAGGGTTTTTAGTGGGTATGGCTGAGTCGTTCGGTGAGTCCCACACGCGGGGAGAGTCATGTTGGCTCTCGCTAGTGCGTAAATGCATTTTCCCTACCTGTACAAGTTTTTAGGGCTCCAATGACCTTTGATGTCGACGAGCCGTAAAGATCCACAAAAAACATTAATAACAGGTCTACACAAATTTGACAAATAAGAGGATCCATTCTTATTAACAAATTCAACAGCTAAGTCTTTGTCAATGAGAAAAATTTGCTTGCAATTTTCGCAATGACTAAAATATTTCAAAAGAGAATGGGACACACCCTCCTATAAACAGTAAAACAGTTTCTTGATTTTGATTAATGCTTATAAAATATGACTAAAAAATAACATCATTGAAGTATTCTTCATACTCTTTTATCTTCCTCAACAAGACACATGTGAAGTCTTTCAGACTGAACTCTCCGAACGATGCAGACTTAAGTTTTCGTAAACTGTTTATTATTTTTTTTTTTCTGCATCAAATACTTGAGAGACTGTTACGCGGTAACTGGAGCCACACATTTGCTTAAATTGCCCAAACCTACTCCAGAGGATCAGCCTGAAACTGGGCTAATAATAAATATTTGAAATCAGTAAAGCTTTCAAACATGTATTCAATTAAATGACAGTGTTCTGGTAGTGTGTTGCAGAGAAAAATAGATGTTGATGTTAATTTTCCAGAATGTCCCATGCTTAAAAGTTGTAAATTTTTCAAAGAATATAGAAATGAAATTTCTGAAATCCGTTTTCAGAATTAAAATGTATTGAGACCGTGGATGGATAATGAAATAATTAAATCACGTTCTTAAAAATTAATAAGAATTACTATTAAGAAGATAGCAGGGCCGGTCAGTCGCAGGCAAGAGAAAGTATTTTCGGCGAAGCGTCATAGGCTCCTTTAGAAANAAGAGACAGGCGTCATAGGCTCCTTTAGAAATAGAAAGATTCAAAAAGAACCATGAAAAATCTACTATTCTCAAAACTCAAAGAAGCAGCGCCGAGTTTCCAAGCAGAGGAAGAGACAAGTTCGAACAAGCCGCAACGTTTAGAATAAGAATCTTTAGAAATTCAAATAACAATTTAGTCTAACAGACAGCTCGCACGAGCGGATGTCAGGAAATATTATTTTCCCAAAGCAATACTGCATAGAATAAAGCGGTCAAAAAAAGGTCCGGAGATGTAAGAACTCGTGTCGGAAGAAAAGTTTCGCTGCTGAAAATTTTGGAAGGTTGTCGGCAAACTACGCAGACACAAAATTCAAAAGAGGTCGTATAATTTAAGTTCAAGGAGGGTGCTGACGGTTGAAGAAAGTTCCAACTAGAATCGTGGCGGGTGGCAGGCTCAACAAACTCCGCGCTAAGAGAGCTGTATAGTCATAGAACTTGGGATCTAAGAAGCATGCCGCACCAAGGCAACTGCGCACAAATCTGTCACTAAGGCTGTTGTTTGAAAAGGAACAAAATGCCGGAACGACCAGCATCGGCAGCCATCGAGGTCTGGGAAGAAAGCAAAATTGTAACTACCAATCAGAAATCGAGGTGGGAGGAGCAAAGAGGGGTTATTGGCAAAACGAAGTTTCAAAAACGTTATTTTCGGAAATAACCAATTAAAAGTATTGTGGGGAGAACGGCACTAAACTCACATTGGGTGGAGAATATATTAGGAAAGAGGTGTCACATGACAAGAGTTTACCATAAAAAAAAGAGGATATGTATTTTTGGGAGAAGAAGAGAGAATAAGTTTAGTTGAGC
The DNA here is from genome assembly GCA_002313205.1 of Laupala kohalensis. Classification (NCBI taxonomy): domain Eukaryota; kingdom Metazoa; phylum Arthropoda; class Insecta; order Orthoptera; family Trigonidiidae; genus Laupala; species Laupala kohalensis. The sequence continues at coordinate 79,755 of NNCF01133321.1, read as the reverse complement.
AGAGGAGAGCTACGGTGGAATAATTCACGAGAGAGGAGACGTTTTTGTGCAGATCAGATGATCAGATCGGGTCGTAGCAGATCATAAGTTTTCTTTTTGTCTCTCGTTCAAAATTTAAACTTTTTATAAAATTGTGGATCAATCATTCTGAATAACTAAATTTTTGAGTTCGAGTTGAAGATATTTCAAGTAATATCTTCACAATGTATTTCTCAAAAGTGCTACAATACAACAAATTCAATTAACGAAGTGCGGTTTTCGGGAACAGTAGAGAGAAGCAAAGTGCGGATCATCTGAAATTCACTAGTTTAGAATGATAAATCATTCGAGTGAACCAGTGCATCAAAAATAAAGTAACATTATGAGACTTGTGAAATAAACTGTGCGACCGATGAACAATGTTATACGAATTCAAGTGAATTTAGATCGTAAGAGGAGGCAAATTTAATCACAAGTAATAAGTACATAACAGTATTCAAGTATCCAAAGTATGTATTATGAGCAGTGAGAAGCCAGGAACTAACAGATAATGCGAACTAGTTCGTCTCGCCAAAGAAGTTCCATCAGATAATTAATTGACTCCAGCGAGAAAGAAAGGTAATGAATTCCAAAGAAACTGTAGCTGCTAATTAGTCACTTTTGTGTAATTGTGAGCCCAGAGAAGGCAGCGTCTTTGCAAAGTGTGTCATACCGTGAGTTAACTGCATGTTCAGCTAGAAGGCATCATAGTGGAACTTAATCAAGAGACCACGTAATTGAAGTTAAATATTACAAAGAACGACTTATTAAATGAAATGCAAAGAGATTCGGGAAACAAAGTGAAACTCTGAAACTAGTCACGAGTGTGGAGTAAAATAGCTATGTGGCGGTAAAGAAGATAAAACAGGGATTGAACATTTGCGAGGAGAATTAAAGTAGTGTTCTCAAAAATCACGTGAGAGGGAATATGAGTCAGAACGTGTCAGAATATGAGTCAGAACGTGTATTGTCCGATGGTGACGCGGAAATACACGTTCACGAACCTGATCACGGAGGCTCCAAACACTAATGGCTTCCATACTTCAGTGAAACCTTAATGGCTATAGAACTCAACGTGAAGAGTTACAACTCTTAGCGTGTCGTAATCCGATATGTATCTGCCTACAAGAGACACATCTTTCACCAGAACACTCACCCTCTCTGCGAGGCAACAGCAGCTTCAGATATGACGACACCACGGGAGATCGAGCAAGAGGAGTTGCCGTGTTTGTTAGAAACACAATCCTCTGCTCACCTGTTCTCCTACAAACACACATCCAGGCTATAGCAGTCAAAATTTATGGTGAACCATCTATGACCGATTCAGAGAAACGGGTAGTGTCCTAGAGAGGGTCGACCATCTGACCCAGGTGATTCATCACGCCGCTCAAGAATCCATTCCAAAAACATCCATTTTTCCGCGAACACCTCATGTCTCCTGGTGGAACGACGCATGTTGGTCCGCCATTCGGGCAAGACGAAGAGCATTGCGGAGATTTAAGGCTAGTCCATCTCCGGAAAACCTCGCCGCATATCGGATTGCTAGAGCAAAAGCGCGCAGAACTATCAAAGAATCCAGATCCACCTCCTGGAAAGAGTTACTAAGCACCATTAAAAGAACAACATCGTCCACTAAAGTATGGGAGTCCATCCGAAAGATATCTGGAAGGTATTCTCGAATCCCAATAGCTGGACTCAATTATCAGGGTCGGGTTCTGACCAAGAACAGAGAAATGGGAACAGCAATGGCTGAATATTTTGCTGACCTAACATCTACAGCAAACTGCGATTCTGATTTCGCGAGAAAAAGGGGAACTGCAGAGAGCACACCTTTTGACATTCGTTGCACCAACTGGGAACCTTAGAACTCTCCCTTCTCTATGCGGGAACTTGAGTCAGCTCTAGCGACAGCCCACAACACTGCTTCTGGCCCTGATTCTATTCATTATGAAATGCTGAGACAACTCAGTCTCGAATCGAAAGAATACCTTCTGGATATCTTTAATTCTTCTTGGTCCGAGGGAGTATTCCCTAACTCCGGCAAAGAAGCAACGCTTATCCCTTTATTAAAACCAGGTAAAGACAAAACGAACATTAGGAGTTATCGAAGCATTGCCTTGACGAGTTTATAATTTTTGATCAGAGATTGAATTGGATTGAACATCTAACAGACCTAAGAGCAAGAACATTAAAATCTCTGAATTTATTGAAGTGCCTCAGTAGCAGGGAATGGGGCGCTGGTCGCTACTCCCTGCACCAGTTTTATCGAGAATTCATAAGAACTCGACTCGATTATGGCTGCGTTGTATATAGCTCTGCTCGTGCAAGCTATTTAAAATAGTTGTATAGTGTCCACCATGCAGGAATTCGACTAGTTACGGGAGCCTACCGCACTAGTCCCATTCCGAGTTTGTATGTCGAGAGTTGCGAACCATCTCTTTCCCTCCGACGGCAACTTCTCATGCTACGACACTTTTGCTACGTGCTATATTTACCCGACAATCTGGTACACAACGTGGTTTTTCATCCATCCTCTTCGTCCAACCGTTTCTACAACAACAGACTGACAGCAACAAAACCTTTTGGATATCGCTCCAAACAAATTTTGGAAACCTTAAATATACGCACACTTAATGTCTTACATCAAGGTTTTAGTAAGTCTCCCCCTTGGGCTTTGCACAAGCCGAAGATTATTTTCGATCTTCTGCATCATGACAAGAAGAACACTCCAGTTCTGATGTTGAGGGTATACTTTCAGCTAATCCTCTACAAACACCGGGATCGTATCCCTGTGTTTACCGACGTGTCGAAGCAGGCTGATGGTGTCGGCTGCTCCGTGGTATTTCCCCGTGGGACCAGTGGCTACCGTCTAGGCGACTTGTGCAGTGTTTACACATCGGAGTGCTACGCCATATTTCGAGCATTGCGAACTACAAAGTGCTCCCGCGGATCACATTTCCTGATTTGTTCTGATTCGCTGAGTGCCCTCCAAGCAATCCAGAACATGTATCCCGCTGATAGACTGATCCAGAACATCCAGGATGTACTTTTCTCACTGCAAAGTGATGGAAAGAACATAATGTTTTGCTGGGTTCCCGGACACGTGGGTATCAGAGGAAATGAGTAAGCAGACGATTCCGCAAAGACGGCATGTCTCAGGAATCGCGTGGATTTCTCCACGATTCCAAAACGAGATCTCCTTAATTCCGTCAAGATATGGATTCTGAGTGAATGATGCAATGAGAGGTTACCTGTTGAAATGAATAAGCTCCGACTTATCAAATCTTCCGTTAAGTCATGGAGCTGTTCCTGTAAACCAACCCGGCGCGACCAAGTCCTGCTGATCCGCCCGCGCATAGGACATTGTCCTCTCACTCATAGGTACATCCTACTATTTTATGATGAACCCGTTTGTGAGGAGTGTAGCTGTTTTCTGACAGTGCGTCACCTACTAACTGATTGCAGAAGATACTTGTGGATACGGAGACAAATTGGTCTGGCTGCAGATTTACCAACATATCTTGAAACGGTTAATGTTAAAAAACTATTGAATTATATGAGTAGATCGGGGCTCCTCCCAGAAGTTCTCGGGAGGTTTTAAAATTTTCATTTCCTTTTCATCTTTACTGTCTTCTATGTTTTCATCGTTCGTTTCTCTAATACGAAAATATGGTATTTATTTTTTTTCCTTTTTTTGTGATATAATGTATTGGTATTCGGTTTTCTTTTCTTTCATTTTTCTATTTAGAAAATTGTTGATTCCAGGAGGGTTTTTTAGTGGGTATGGTCGAGATATTCGGCGAGTCCCACACGGGGAAGAGTCATTACGGCTCTTCTCTATGGTGCGAAACTGCATTTTTCCATCTTGCATGGGCTCAAACGACGTTGATGTTGACGAGCCGTAAAAACCCATTGACCTTCCCCCCACCAAAAAAAAAGACATTTCTCTCTCTTTTCTACGTCTTCGGGAAACTTGAATGTTGTAATTTTTCCTGTTTTACTGGAGCGATAATTCTATGTATATCCTGGCACACAGCAGGAATGACCCATATTTCAAACAAATTCCAAACACGTGCGTGAGTGAGGTAACGTTTAAGTTCGTTGATAGTCTCACAAATCGTGCTTGAAACCAGTACAAACAGTCTAAAACACGTTAATATGAAACACCTTTACACACTGTTACAAAAATTTATTAATTTACTCGATGTCCAACGATAGACAGACAACAAAGACCACAACGCGAAGCTCATGATGTTCACCGTGTGAAGACCGCGTGTTTTCACAATTGTGACTTAAAGAGGAAAAAATACGCTGCCAGCGCCCTGCGTGTCTGTCACATATCAGATGTATTATGCAGTAGCACCTCGTGTGTGACGTCACAAGAAGCTTCATTTTTCCCAGACTTCTCCTATCACGATGGCTGTGATCGTGTCCTTTCGTGGGGCTGACGTTTTACAGAGGGGCGTATTTGGAGATCTCTATCATTGAATACCTATAAGGGAAACCTATTTGTTATAGCAACAAAGATTAGATGTCAAAAACCAACCATTATCATTACTACGTCCAGATAAAGTAGTATGCCGAATATGAACGCTCCGTGACTTTTTGTAATGTCGTATCTACCTTGTTCCTGGACTTAATTGTGAAAACTAAAAATCTCATAAGAGTGTAGGCTTATCGAGAAGTAACGTAAAAATTTGTGGGAAAAATCGCGAATTTTTTAATGAAAATTTCGTATGAAATATATTAATGGATTACTATTCTGCTTCAAGTTGTGTTTTAAATGTGGCCGTCGCTGTTGTTTTAGGGTCTCTTATGGTAACTTGTACCACACTATTGCGATATTTATTATATCGAACTCTGATGTGTCGAAGGTATAAATAATTGTTTTGGATACTACAGAATGGAACCATTTTTCGTAACCTCTTATGTTAGAAACTAATTTAGTCGAAACATTATTATCGATTTTTAAAGGCAATCATCGAAAATCAAGTACTGCGGAAAAATGTTCGTTGGATACTCATGTCACAAAAACTAAGGTGTCAATGTGAAATCTCTGTCGTATATCTCTGTTAAGGAAATTGTGTCTATTGTTTAATACTATTATTTAGTATTTCTACAGAGATCTTAGACAGAATTGGTAAATAGTGTTGTTATCAATGGTCTCTGGTACATGTCTAACGATTTACGTTTTATCGAATTGCATCTATTGGAAATACAGGAGCAATAAAGGGAGGTGACAGCCTAAAAAGTGATTTGTGGACAAGAAATGTTAAAGCCGATTTTGCAAGTGTATTTTTTATCCCTATGCCGAGCTTCTGGTACTAGCCTGTTACGTGAATTTCTTACATGTTGCTTCTACGCTATTCAAGTCACATTTCGTCATTAGCGTTGAAGTGTCATTGCGATTCTTGGAGATGAAGCTACGAACAGATCAGTGAATTCAGCCAAAGACGAGGTTTACGCACAACTTTCGAGAAGCTACTCGAGAAGGAGAGTTTGCATCGTCAAAGCCCAGGTGAAAGTTGCGACGGACGGAGACTCGAACCTGGTATTGTTTAACGGGCCGCAGGTGTGCTGTCCACTGCACCACCCGGCTCGACTTCCAAGTCAGTGCGCAGCATGAACCCGGCGTACGAGTTTGTTGACAAAATGAATGGTAGAGTCATCTTACTTTTCCTCCAGAAATTCAACTGAAGAAAAAAAAGTAAAGAACAAAATCACTGTTTTATTAGTTTGCTGTGTATTCGCCGCAGTAAATTATTTTATTGCCCTCAACTTGGTCATACATGTGAACATATTTTTTTTTCCGTGTGCCCTAAACGTGGAGAAGACATGATAACTTTCGGTCAGGTGAAAATGGCGACAATACATTTAAAATTATTTGTGTATTTATTTATGTATTGTCAGTCTAACTGGCATGATATTGGTACATAACTTGTTCTCGATGTATCCAACGCTTTTACTTAATCATCTGTAAGAGTTATGATAAGGCTAATTTGCGTTCTGCTGGCAAGATATTCGGAACTGAATTCACATTCAACATCGGACAATATGAAGAACAATAATGGATTCTCTCTATAAACAATAATGGTTTTTCTTACCCCCCCCCCAGAGGTAAGTATTACACCTCAGGATCTTCGGAGCGGCCGAGGGTTGCCAGGCCTCCTGCTTTAGAAACCAAAAGCGAAAAGTTAAAGAGCATTCCTTACGAGAATGCTTTTGTATTTATGACACGTATTGACGGGACACTTGAAAAAGTATCCCCGTTCTATATTTACAATGGTATTGAAGGTCTCGTTGGAACATTGAACAGTATGAGAAGACTAAGAAACGGAACGATGATGCTTGAAACAAAATCGAGCAAGGAGGCGGCATTAAAACTATTTGAATGTAGTAAGTAGGGAGAGTTCCTTGTAAAGTGCAAACTCCATGCCGCGCTTAATCGCAGCAAGGGAGTGGTAAGTTGCAGGGACATTATGGACATGACAACTGAAGTACTTGTTTTAGAATGGGAGGCTGACCACGAAGTATAGGTCAGTCAGATCATGAGGAAGGTTAATGGTGTTCTACAGAGGACCATTTCTTTCGTCTTGATTTTGACTTTAGGGTTTAGGTCAAGGCAAATTGGACACTGTACCGTTCTCTGTCTGTATTCAGAGAAACGGGTTGTGTCCAAGAGAGGGTCGACCATCTGACCAAAGTGATTCATCACGCCGCTGCAGAATCCATTCCGAAAACATCCATTTTTCCGCGAAGACCTCACGTCCCCTGGTGGAATGACGCATGTCTCTCCGCCATTCGGGCAAGACGAAGAGCATTACGTAGATCTAAGGCTAGTCCATCTCCGGAAAACTTCGCCGCATATCGGATTGCTAGAGCAAAAGAGCGCAGAACTATCAAAGAATCAAGATCTGGAAAGAGTTACTTAGCACCATTAAGAGAACAACATCGTCCACTGAAGTATGGGAGTCCACCCGAAAGATATCTGGAAGGTATTTTCGAGTCCCAATATCTGGACTCAATTACCAGGGTTGGATTCTCACTAACATCAAAGAAATTGGAACAGCAATGGCTGAATATTATGCTGACCTAACAACTACAGCAAACTGCGATCCTGAATTAAAGAGAAAAAGGGAAACAGCAGATAACACATCTTTTGACTTACGTTCCATCAACTGGGAACCCTACAACTCTTCCTTCTCCATGTGGGAACTTAAGTCAGCTCTAGCGAGAGACCACAACACTGCTCCTGGCCCTGATTCAATTCATTATGAAATGCTGAGACAACTCAGTCTTGAGTCGAAAGAATATCTTCTGGATATGGTCCGAGGGAGTATTCCCGAATTTGTGGAAGGAAGCAACGCTTATCCGTTTACTAAAACCAGGTAAGGACAAGACGAACATTAGCAGTTATCGTAGCATTGCCTTGACGAGTTGTGTTGGTAATACTCGGGAGATAATTAACAACCGACGTCTCGTCTGGTATCTGGAACGGCATGACTTGCTGAGACGATCTCTGTGTGGTTTCATTCCACCCTGGACAACTNTTTCGTCCGAAGACAACATCTCATCGGAATATTTTTTGACATCGAGAAGGCTTACGATACTACTTGGCGTCATGGCATTTTACAACAACTCTATGCCTGGGGATTTAGAGGACGTCTTCCTCTGATGCTCATGTCCTTTTTGGATCAACGTTCTTTCCGCTATAGAATTGGAAGAGTCACCTCGGATCTCCTTCAGAAGAACGGTGTTCCTCAAGGTTCAGTCTTGAGTGTGACCTTATTTGCAGTGGCCATAAACAGCATAACGTCTGCTGTAAAGAATCCTGTTTTACACTCTCTTTTTGTAGATGACTTTGCTATCTTTTGTTCATCACAGAGTGTCACGGGTGCGGAGCGACAAATCCCACTCGTCCTGTATAGATTATAACACTGGTCGCAAACGACATATTTTCGTTTCTCTGGTGTTTTCTTTTCAGTAGGAGACCAAGCCTTCTGGCAGAACCTCACCTCGCC
>NNCF01133321.1:51544-67510 GCA_002313205.1 Laupala kohalensis | reverse complement strand
CAATGAGACGATTTGCATGGAACCAAGTCGAAAGGTTAGACAAAACTTTTTGAGCATTGGCGTGTTTACATAGTAAATTAGTGTCATCAGCAAAAAGAACCATTTTGCAATCTGATGTGGATGATGACATGTCGTTCACATACAATAAAAGGATAATAAATCTACGTTTATAAATCTACGTTTTAAAAGGAGCTGATCCAGAGCAAAACGAACTCTTCGAAGAAGTAAGTCGTCCTCCTGAAAGGCTTACATTTTATCTCTTTTAAGCCGTACTCCATTATTCGTACGGCAGAAAGTTTGCAAGATTCGAGGAATGGTCCTATTTTTCCTGCCCTTGTCTCAATGTAAATGGATAACTTGAACCTTCACCGGACGTTAACACTGACGAACTTGCATCGCACTACGAAAGGTTCTCTAACTCCTCCGGTTTTTCTCCAACGTTTCTTCAACAGAAAGCTCGCTCGGAAACGTTTTGCTTGGATTTCTTCACGTGCGGAGACGAGGAACATAACATTTCTTTCTTTATGACGGAATTCACCTCTGCCCTTGTTTCTTCAAAATATACAGCCCCTGGTCCTAAAGAAATACATAACGTGATGCTAAAATATCTTCCAGCGATAATCATAAAATTCTCTCTGTTGTTATTATCCTCTATTTGGAATGTGCATACCGTGCTCATGCGTTAGACCATAAATTTTCCTTTTCCGAAGGAGGGAAAAGATCGTTCTAATCTGTTGCACTTTCGGCCGATTTCTCTGGAAAACCGCGTTTGCAATCACTTTGCTTGGTTTTTGGAAACGCGGAACCTTCAGACTACTATCAAATGTGGTTTCAGAAACAACGGTCAACGTTAGTTCACTTTGTTGCGTTGTCATCTACCATGTCATCGACGTTTGAATTAAAGGGACACATGATTGCCATTTTTTGACTCGGAAAAAGCTTATGACTCAATCGGTAGGTACGGAATATTACGCTCATTGCACTAATGGGAAATCCGTGTCTGTCTTTCTCTGTTCGTGGAGATCTTCCTATCTCAACGCTCTTTCCGCGTCCGCCTCGGTACTTAATTATTATCGAATCATCCTTTGGAATACGGTGTCCGACAGGGTTCAATAGTATGCGTTACTCTTTTTTGTTATTGCTATATATACGATAGCGTCAGTGGTTCGAGAGTGGTACATGCTTCTTTCTTCGTTGACGACTTCGCCATCTATTGTTCGTCTAGCATCATCTCGGTCGTCGAGACGCAACTGCAATCGGATACAAACTGTTTACACGAGTGGGGCATACCTACCGGCTTTAGATTTTCTACATCCAAGTCATGCAGTATGCATTTCTGTAGGGTATACGATTTCCATAATGATTAAAAAAACAATATTCAAATCGTCGCAGACACGGTAATAATGTCTCTGCCCTACCTTCTTTCTAGTCGAATTGTGCATGGACGCGAAAATGCACGGTAACGAGACCGACCCAGGAGATTCCAAATCGTAACGGATTCCATACTTCTGTGGAATCTTAATGGATATTGATCTAAACGAGAAGAGCTACACCTGTTAGAGCGTCACAATCCGATTTGTATTTGCCTATAAGAGACACATTTTACTAGAAAACTTTCTCTCTATCTCTACTACAACTTCTGACATGGCGTCTCCACGCGAGAGCGAGCAGAAGATGGAGTTTTCTTTTTAGTTAGAAATACTAACCTCTGCTCACTTGTTCTCCCTCAAACTTGAATCCAGGCTATTTCAGTCACAATTCAAAGAGTACAAGCTATGACCGTGAGTTCAATATATCTTCTTCCGTCACGAGATTTCTCGGAGACTTACTTCAGGGATTTAATTCACTAGCTCCCTCGACCATTCCTTTACCTTCTATGTTTTAACGCCCGCAGTGTTTTTCGGGGATTCTCAAACTATTCCCCCGCGGACCGACTACTGAATTGTCTCTTCGAGTGTGAAGATTTTATGTAATAAACAATTTGTTTGTCACGGGGTCATAAACTTCTATGAACCTGTCAATTTCTCTCTTTTGTAGTTACTGATATCTTCCAATGGACGGTAGAAGATGATCTGCATGGTAGAGACCATCATCCTATCTGGTTGTCCTTGCAGGCACGGGCAACTGTTCCCGAATTCTTGCCACAGAAATGGATTCTTAGAAAGGCTATCAGGACGCTGTACCACTCTTTGGCTAGTTTTAGAGAAACTGGAAGTGTCCAATCTACCACTGGTATTTCATCACGTCGCTGAAAATCCATTTCAAAAGCATCTATGTTTCCGCGAAGATCAAATGTCCCCTGGTGTAACGTCGCATGTTGGTCCTCTTTAGGGCGGGACGAAGAGCGTTGCGGAATTTTAAGTGTAGTTCATCTCCGGGAAACCTCGCCGCATATCGAATTGCTAGAATGAAAGCGCGCAGAACCATCGAAGAATCCAGATCCAACTCCTGGAAAGAGTTTCCGTGTACCATTAAGAGAACAACATCGTCCACTTAAGTATGGGAGGCAATCCGAAAGATATTCTCGAGTCCCAATATTTAGACTTTTTTATTAGGTCAAGTTCTCAGCGACAACAGAAATGGCAACAGTCATTTTTCAATACTTTAGTGACCTAACATTTTGAGCAAACTACGATCCTGAATTCGTCAGAAAAAAGGAAATAGCGAAGAGCACCTTCTTTGGCATTGTTCCTGAAATTATGAAGCTAATAACGCTGGTCTCTCATTGTGGGAACTGTAGCGACTGTCTACGACATTGCACCTGGCCCTGTTTCCATTAATTATGAAATGCTCACACAATCAGTCTTGAATCGAAAGAATATCTTTAACATTATGGTCCGAGCTATTATTTCTTCATTTCTGGAAGGAAGCAAAGCTTATCCCTTCACTAAAACCTCGTAAGGACAAAACGGCCATTACTAGTTATCGTAGCATTCTCTTGACTCTTTGCGTTCGTAAAACTTATCAACTGACTTCTTGCTGTGTTGGTCTTTTGTGTCTTATTACATTCCTTCGGCAATGTGGCCTCTGGAACAGTATCTGATCTTTCTTCGCATGTCATTATTAAAATCCATAAACGAAACTGGACTCCTTCCACAATTTTTCGGAAGAGGTTTCGATTTAACTCTCTATTTTTCGCGTTTGCTTTGAATTTTCATTTTGGAATTCATTCATAATGGAAGGTGTTAGAAGAGGAGGACAAGATAGTGCACGGACCGTAGTGCCTGTCAAAGAAGAAATAAGGATGATATTAAACACTCGTTAAAACAAATTAATTGTATTAAATTTACCCTATTCCGGAATTTTGTACCAGCTACTAGGGGTCGATCATGTTGCGTAAAGAAATAAAACAAGGTCATATTTTTGAAGCAAAATCCATCGATTTTTCTTGGAGTTCTTTTTCTAAACTTTCTATTTTTAATTCTGAATTCTTTAATTTCCCTCCTCTTTTATTTATTAACGCCTTCTATCTGTGCAGTTTCTTTCCTTTCCGTTCTTTTCCAGTTTCTCTTTTCTGTCCTCGTCAACCTGCCTTTCGAAATATTCCTTTCGATCAGAAGGAAGTCTCTCTTCAGCTCCGTGAACGGTTTCACAGCAACAGCTTTCTCTCCTGCTGCATTACGAGGGTGTGTAAATGCGGTTGCCGCAGCCCTTCTGGGAGAGAGGCAAGCGGTAGCTGCTGCAGAGGGAGACACGTTGAAAGAAGAGACAATGGGGTTGGTGACGGAGGTGGTTGATGCTGTAGATGAGATATGAGGTGTGTTGACAATGTGGAAATAGTAGTAGATGCGGTAGTTGGGGATGTGGTGGTCGTAGTAGCAACAGGAGGAGGGGGAGAATGAATCGGGAGCTCCAAGATTATGTTGCTTTGACGTAAACGTTGCCCTGTAGTATTTGTAAATGGATAGTTTTACGTGTCATTGACGCATATGTTCATGGAGCGAAGTAGTAGTGGTGTGGTAGGTTAATGTTAGTAGCTGGGTTGGTTAGATAAGTAAACGAACGGTTTGACTCTTGGAGGTGTTATTAGAAGTGGTTAGTAATAGTTAATGATACTAGGAGGAGATGGATAGAGGAATAAGGGTTCGTTTTTCAGTAGTCACAGCTATATGAACTGGGACATTAATGTGAGAAGCTAGTAATTATTCTAACCTCACCGAGTAACTGGGAATGGCTTTGTGAATATCGAGAACGCTACCTCCTGAGCCACCAAGGGAGTAAGGATAACTTGGGTTCATAAAGTGTTCTGTCTTGCTCGAACATTAACTCTACCTTCATTTGTACTGCTGCCTCCTCATCTAGAGAAATGTGGGGTTAACATGTGCAGTCACCCTTGTCAAATTTCAAGAACAGGTACAACAATAATTCACTACATCTTATCACAGATCAAATGTAATAGCAAAATGTGTAGTTTGATGACAGTATTTTAACGCTTCACTCACTAAATCAATAAATTGGAAACAGGTAATTTTACCAGTACTTAGTTTTTTCAATATTTATCCAAATGTCTTTATGATTAATAATAATTGGCAGCATACTGAATTTTCATTACCTACAACAAGAATTTGCTACAAGGTAGTTGCAATCGCTACCAAAGCGTGGTTTAAGGCTCCTGAATGTAACATTTACGCTGACTCTTTTTGTCGCCAAAATGGGTTTAGAGTGGAGGGTCCTTGCCCTCCTCCGGTGGCAAATACCACATTCTTTTCAATTGCTCCAGACTCCTTGCTCCCTTTTTCATGGGAAAAACTTTCTTTATCTAGTGCACAGACAATAACATACGAGTGCTCAAGTAACGACCAAATATATTTTATTGCTGTTGTACCTATCGGTGTAAAGTTTTTGTTTGTAATGAAATTTTTAAAAAACTTGTAAAGATTCCGTAATGGGTCAGTGCTGTTGGAAACCAACACCAACAAGCAAGCGTTGGCACTTTTAAAGTGTACCCCGTAGAGAGAGTTCCCTGTGAAGTGCGAGCTCCATGCTGCGCTTAAGCGCAGCAAGGAGGTCGTAAGTTGCAGGGACATTATTGATATGGCAACAGAAGAACTTGTTGCGGAATAAGATGCAGACCACGTAGTAGAGGTCAGTCAGATCATGATGAAGATAAATGGTGTTCTGGAGAATACCTGTTCCTTCATCGTGACTTTTAACTGTCCTAAACTACCAAATATGTATTTGCCTGCAAGAGACATACTTTTCACCAGAACACACACCCTCTCTGAGAGGATACAGCGGTTTCAGATATGACGACACGGGAGATCGACCAAGAGGTGGAATTGCCCTGTTTGTTAGAAACACAATCCTCTGCTCACCTGTTCTACAAACTCAAATTCAGGCTATAGCAGTCAATGTTCATGGCGTGACAACCATGACCGTGTGTTCTATATACCTTCTTCAGACACGAGATTTTTCAGAGACATCCCTCAGAGATTTAATTCATCAGTTCCCTCGATCATTATTCCTCTTTGGAGATTTCAACGCCCACAGTGTACTGCGGGGCTCGTCGAGTGATTGCCGCAGGGGCCGACTGCTGAATTGTCTCTTTGAGCGGGAAGATTTATGTCTACTGAACACCGGGGAGATGACCCACTTGGCATTTGGCACGGGGTCATGGACTGCTATAGACCTATCAATTTGCTCTCCTGAAGTTGCTGATATCTTTCAATGGAAGGTAGAAGATGATCTGCATGGTAGCGACCATCATCCTATCAGGTTGTCCTTGCAGGAACGTGTGACTATCCCCGAATGGAGCAATGAGTGGTTAGCTGTTGAAAGGAATAAGTTCCGACTTATCAAATCTTCAGTTATGTCATGGAGCAGTTTCTGTAGGCCAGCCTGGCGCGACATGTTCTTGCTGACCCACCTGCGCATAGGACATTGTCCTCTCACTCATAGGTATCTAACTACTTGATGATGAACCTGTTTGTGAGGAATGTAGCTGTTCTCTGCCAGTGCGTCACCTACTAACTGATTGCACAAGATGCTCACGTAAACGGAGACAAATTGGTCTGGCTGCAGATTTACGAACAAGTCTCGGAAATGAAACGGTTAATGTTAATAAACTATTGAATTTTATGAGTAGATCGGGGCTCCTCTCACAAGTTCTCGGGAGGGTTTAAAATTTGCATTCCCTTTTCATTATTCCTGTCTTCTTTCCTTTCATCCTTTGTTTCTGTAATAAGAAAATATAATATTTAGAATATTTTTTCCTTTTTTTGGTGATATAATGTATTGATATTTTCTTTTCTTTTATTCCATCTTTGTATTTTGATATTTGTTGAATTCAGGAGTGTTTTTTAGTGGGTATGGTCGAGATATTCGGCGAGTACCACACACGGGGAAGAGTCATTACGGCTCTTCTCTATGGTGCGAAACTGCATTTTTCCCTACATGCATGGGCTCTAATGACCTCGATGTTGACGAGCCCTAAAGCGTCAGAAAGAAATAAAAAAATAAATGTATAAACGTTTTAACTAATAAAATGTAGTTTTTATATTAATTTTTGTTGTTGCATCTTGGTGCCTATTTACTTGAATTACTATTACTTAATACATAGCAAGTAAGTTATGCAATAGTGTATTGGTATATTCGTGATGAATACCTTGGGTATAACTGTAATGTTAAGCCAGTATCGAGTTTTACTCTTTAGTTGTTTATGACCTGACATAATTTAAATATAGAAAGTATAACCATTTCTCCACGAGATAAGAAATAGTGTTTTTTCTGTATTCAGACATATCGTTTGTGTCTTTTAGAACATTTTACATACTTTTGCTTTTTGTGGCATTATTTTCACAGTGGATTACAGGAGATGGTATTTGTGGATTAATAATAGTTAATTTTATTAACTTTAATTCCTTTTAAGTATTCTCCACCGTATTTAATGTGTTATGTTTTTCAGCGAAATTAAAATTTTCCTTTTTAGTGAACGATTACATTGTTTTTAAACACGATTAATTATTACATTATTAACGCCTAACATTATGATTAAATACAAATGATTGTATTAACGAACAGAAATGTAACATAATTTTTATACAACCGATAATATAAAAAATGTTTCGTGTTTTTCCAACCCAGAATAACTGCATTGGGTTATAGTAACTTAATCGGTGCTTGTATTCTTCTTAACATGGTTATTGGAAAAATATAATTGCTTTTCCGACATATAGGCATTTATTATTAACTGAAGCATACTTTACATGCACTGTAAGTGTTTTATAGTGTGCTCTACCCATTATCTTTTCTTAAACATCAGTATAGTAAAACGAAACAGAAATCCAGTAATAGTCACCTACTTTCTTAAAAAAATCAAGAAGAAAAATACAAAAAAAACGTTGCTTATGTCACATAAATTCCAAGACACGATTACTAAAAAATATCTAATTTACCGAAAAACCCAAAAAAAAGAAGAAAGATAAGGGCAGCCCAAATTCGCAATGCATCGACATTAGAAAGCGCAAGCGCGTATTCATAAAATCACCTTTACAATATCCCAGTGAAAGATATTGGGTTTATTTGTTTATCTACGAAAGATACAACCAATCACATTTGTGGAAACATTCGTACGAGTTTGCACTCGTTTATGTGTGATCAACGTCACATCTGGTAAGGCACCTCGATTTCTTTGAGATCACTTGTTTTGTACTGCCAGCTAACGATACACCGGGGCTAGCTGGTCCCTTTCCGGTCCGTGCCGTTGATACCTCGCTTGCTGCCTAGTAACGGTGTACATCGCTTTAACTACACGCAGACTGGGACGACAACGAACGGACTGACGTTCCTACATTTTGCAAGTTCGGAAGACTGTACGTACTCCTAGGCGTAGAGAATAAGGACCTACGTGTTACCTGCTCCCCATTCTATTCTGATCACTCAACACAATCGAAGTGGCGAATGCCTAGTCCTTGCAAATTCCCGCAGCCATAAACTGTTAATGAGTCTTCCCATAGGGGACTTACGTCTAGTAAGTACGTGTTCGGCAAACACGGGGTCCCGAGCTGAAGCTGAGTCTGGCTTTACTTCCTCTTGTTGATGGCTCCTTCCTTTCTCTTTCCTGACCTTCCTTGGTCATATCTTGCTCTTTTAGATCCCAACGCCATTAAGGCTAAGGTATCTTTTATTTTCCTCATTCCTCTCATTTTTTGTCATACACCTCATTTTTGTCCCCCCTTATTCTTTTTCCACCCTCCTGTTATGTGCCCCCCTCATTTTTTACTCCCCCTGTGTTAAATCAGGAGGGTTTTTAGTGGGTAGGGTATAATCATAACATGAGTGTTTTTTAATTCGAAATTATAATACTTAGATTTTGTTTTCCTTTTTTTGTAAAATAATGTATTGGTATTCTTTTCTTTTCTTTCATCTTTCTATTTAGATATTTGTTGATTTCAGGAGGTTTTTTAGTGGATATGGTCGAGATATTCGGCGAGTCCCACACACGGTGAAGAGTCACTACGGCTCTTCTCTATGGTGCGAAACTACATTTTTCCCTACTTGCATGGGCTCTAATGACCTTCGATGTTGACGAGCTCTAAAGCCCCAAGAAAAAAAATGTACAATTTGTTCGGGCTCCAATGACCTTTGATGTCGACATGAGTCGTAAAGCCTCCCCCCCCAAAAAAACCCACCTAATTCGCTCTCTCAATTCTCTTATAAAGTGATTTCTCCTTGGTTTCCCTTACAGGATCGTGTTATTTGGTCTCCTTTTGACAAATCCGGGTATTTTTTCTTTTTAAAATTCTTATTCCCCATTAATGTGCACTATTATATCTTGAAATATGTACTGTTTTTTTGGGAATATTTTGCTATTACATTCATCAATATTAACCATAGATTGACTGATGTTATACGATATTTTTACTAGATAATTAATACATTTAATAAAATTTCTAGGTCTTGCCACGGGTAAGAGCGATTGGACATACATAATTTCTTACAATGATTGAATTGTCAAATAAATGTTACTCTAAATAAAAATAAAATATCAAACATACTTGTTATACTTTTCTTCAAAGGTATACTACAGAAGCGGTTTTTCAACACTTTCTTGATATTTGGTCATTTTATATTATTTATGTACGCAAATTAATAAGAAAGATGTTTGCGAATTTTATGCTGCGTGAGACATTTTAACAACGTTTTCGGTCTAATCGAATTATTAACTTTAATACCTTCGTTCACTAGGAAAATAATTAGAATGTGTTACCCTTAGTGAAGACCGAAGGGGTTTACAATTTCAGTGATTTATTATCTTGACCATACCTTTCTTTCTTTGATAGTGAATGTCGTGAGAATTTCATCAGTAGAAAGCTTATTTCATATTTCTTGAGTATGGCCTCATGCTGTTTCCTAAAGCTTTAAATATCTATTTTTTGAAGTTGTGGTATTGTATTTTTATCGAAGTATTTTATTATTTGTTTCAGTTTCTTAAAGTATAGTTTTACTTCTTTTTTTAACCTTAGATGACTAGATGTTCGTAATTTTTACTAGTTTCCAAAACTGGTGATTACCGATTGACACGTAGGAATAGAAGAGTAACAATCAAATAATTCTTTCCTTAGACAGTTGGCCTTGACTTAGTGGAGTGACCGGAACACTAGGGCTATTTGGATATCCACTGAAGCGGTCTTCAGACATGTGTCATTCCCAAGCAATCGCTCGCCGAATAGCGAATAGTGTGGATGGGTTGCTCTTTGCCGCACCACGAATACCGGTGCTCGCCCTACCCGCAGCACATCGGTCTTTTGGGCTCATCGAATGAAGCCGAGTAGTGGCGAGTATTGGCCAGATTCGCCGAAAGACGAATGTCTGAAGCCGCCTTAAGTCACATTAAAGTTTATATGGTGTCGCTCCTCTCGATCGCAATTATTATGCGAGACATATCATTCTCTCTGTAATGAACTTGAGATTTTTTAAAATCTATTTTTGAGCCAATAGTTTGTAATTTGTTTTTAAACTAGCGTTGATTTTTGATTAGTTTAGTGTAATGATAAAAAGAAGTATAAGTCATTGTTTTATGCTCTTAATTGAAATGAATACGTTTAAGAATGATATTATTTGACTTGAGTGAAAATTAGAAGTACAACGTGAGAAGTAAATTTCAACGAATTCGTTGTGGTTTTCCTGTAATAAATTTGCAAAAATTATGACAGTCATATTTTTTTACGACGGCCTTGTTTTACCCACCACTCCGAGTACGTCTACTCGTCCGAGGTTGATAGTTTTTTTTCGCTTTATTTTTGACGTCTTATATAGATGGCTTGCGAAAAACGGATCTTTTAATAGTTTTGTCTCCTTTTTTTCGTAATTAAAATATTGTGTAGTATAAACATAATATAATGAAGAGAACAGATATTACTATACTTGGATCTTACGGAGTGAAACTGATGGGGGTTTCAAATTACCCCACTCGGCAACACCTACATTCCCCAAAATTTATTACTTCTTACGCTGCAAGACCTTCGTTACCCCGCCCAGTGGTTTTTCGTTTTAAAAATCTGCTAGAGGAAAACCACATCACACTACATGCGTCAGTGAAATACCCACATCCTCTCACACCACCTTGGTTCTTCATGCAACCAACCATCGACATTCGGCTGTCTAAATTTACAGAATACGACACTCCAGCTGTTATGTACCAACAGCACCTTGGAGAACTAGGAAGCCTCTCTTTGCCGTCGATGTGAGCCGATCCATGTACTGACGGTGGAATACAGAATAGGCTCTGAAGTATTTCATTCTTTGTACTTTTTTTCTAATTCGCTTCTTTTTCACTTTCTTCGCTTTTAATTTCTTTACTGGCCTTCTATGTGTTCTGACGCTCACCCGTGTTTTGCCGTGCATGGCGACCCGTGTCGGAGGGAATGGGAATCCTGGTGAGTTGAGGATTTCTGCGTGCACTCTAGATGCGCCCCAATACGCTCGCTTTGGCCTCGGCTTCCTCTAGATGAATGATTGGGGACTTACCCACCCCCGACCAATCGGCTCGGACTAGATCTTCGACTGAAATCCAGGATGAGAGGGGGCACGCAACGGGTCCTTCTCGCTTGTCGGCGACATTGAAGCAACTGCTTAAAGAACCTTGCGTGTCCTCGCTATATCCCTGTGTCAACCCTGGAACCCCAGTGAGTTGTCCCTTTGTTGGACTCCGTGGTGGGTGGGGAACACGGTGATGAAATTTTATTCCATACATATGGAATCTACTGCTCCTAAAACCATCCCTCAACCCCCCAACCTGTCTCCTATTGTCACTCCCCCGATAGTGCCCTCTTTCTCCTAGGAAGAGATTTGTTTCAGCAACAGTCGATTTGTACAGTTTTTTTGCAAGGGAAGCGACCGGCCGACGAAGCCTCGCTTCCTTTTAATGACTTGTATTGAAGAAGGTAAGACTTTTTAAATCTGTAAGTATTTCCACGTCTTGCTCAAGCAATTGATGTGGATATGGAAAAAATGCAGTCTGTCGTGCGCGACATATTTTCGTTTCTCTGCTGAGAAAACACGCTGTGTTCTTTTCAGTAGGAGACCAAGCCTTCTGGCATAACCTCACCTCGCCCTGGGAAACAACGTTCTCAAATTCTATCCTTTTGTGAAATTCTTAGGTCTGATCTTTGATCAGAGATTGAATTGGATTGAACATCTAACAGACCTAAAAGCAAGTACATTAATTGGTAATTGAACATTAATTGGAACAGAGTATTGGTAAAACTCTGGAGAGAATTATCAACCGACGTCTCGTCTGGTATCTTGAACGGCATGACTTGCTGAGTCGATCTCAGTGCAGTTTCAGGAAGTTCCATTCCACCCTGGACAGCTTACTTCTCCTGGAAACAGCAATTCAAGATGCTTTCGTCCGAAGACAACATCTCATCGGAATATTTTTTGACATCGAGAAGGCTTACGATACTACTTGGCGTCATGGCCCTTTACAACAACTGTATGCCTGGGGATTTAGAGGACGTCTTCCTCTGATGCTCATGTCCTTTTTGGATCAGCGTTTCTTCCGCTATAGAATTGGAAGAGACACCTCGGATCTCCTTCTTCAGGAGAACGGTGTTCCTCAGGGCTCAGTCTTGAGTGTGACCCTTTTTGCAGTGGCCATAAACAGCATAACGTCTGCTGTAAAGAATCCTGTTTTACACTCTCTTTTTGTCGATGACTTTGCTATCTTTTGTTCATCACAGAGTGTCACAGGTGCGGAGCGACAAATCCAACTCGTCCTGAATAGATTATACCACTGGTCGAAAACGACAGGTTTTCGTTTGTCTGCTGAGAAAACACGCTGTGTTCTTTTCAGTAGGAGACCAAGTCTTCTGGCAGAACCTCACCTCGCCCTTGGGAACAACGTTCTCAAATTCTATCCTTTTGTGAAATTCTTAGGTCTAATCTTTAATCAGAGATTGAATTGGATTGAACATCTAACAGACCTAAGAGCAANCTCTGCGAGGATACAGCGGCTTCAGATATGACGACACCACGGGAGATCGAGCAAGAGGTGGAGTTGCCGTGTTTGTTAAAAACACAATCCTCTGCTCGCCTGTTCTCCTACAAACTGACATCCAGGCTATAGCAGTCAAAGTTCATGGCGCGACAGCCATGACCGTGTGTTCTATATATCTTCCTCCGACACGAGATTTTTCGGAGACCTCCCTCAGAGATTTAATTCATCAGCTCCCTCGACCATTCCTCCTCCTTGGAGATTTCAACGCCCACAGTGTGCTGTGGGGCTCGTCGAGCGATTGCCACAGGGGCCGACTGCTGAATTGCCTCTTTGACGAAGAAGATTTGTGTCTATTGAACACCGGGGTGATGACCCACTTCGCTTTATGCACGGGTTCATGGACTGCTATAGACCTATCAATTTGCTCCCCTGAAGTTGCTGATATCTTTCAATGGAGGGTAGAAGATGATCTGCATGGTAGCGACCATCATCCTATCTGGTTGTCCTTGCAGGAACGTGTGACTGTTCCCGAAAGCAAGCCACAGAAATGGATTCTCAGTAAGGCTAATTGGACACAATACCGTTCCCTGTCTGTCTTCAGAGAAACGGGTAATGTCCAAGAGAGGGTCGACCATCTGACCCAGGTGATTCATCATGCCGCTGATGAATCCATTCCGAAAACATCTAATTTTCCGCGAAGACCTCATGTCCCCTGGTGGAATGACGCATGTCGCTCCGCCATTCGGGCAAGACGAAGAACATTGCGGAGATTTAAGGCTAGTCCATCTCCGGAAAACCTCGCCGCATATCGGATTGCTAGAGCAAAAGCGCGCAGAACCATCAAAGAATCCAGATCCACCTCCTGGAAAGCGTTTCTAAGCACCATTAAGAGAACAACATCGTCCACTAAAGTATGGGAGTCCATCCGAAAGATATCCGGAAGGCATTCTCGAGTCCCAATATCTGGACTCAATTATCAGGGTCGGATTCTCACCAACAGCAGAGAAATGGCAACAGCAAAGGCTGAATATTTTGCTGACTTAACTTCTACAGCAAACTGCGATCCTGATTTCGCGAGAGAAAGGGAAACAGCAGAGAGCACATCTTTTGACTTTCGTTCCACCAACTGGGAACCCTACAACTCTTCCTTCTCTCTGTGGGAACTTGAGTCAGCTCTAGCGACAGCCCACAACACTGCTCCTGGCCCCGATTCAATTCATTATGAAATGCTGAGACAACTAAGTCTCGAATCGAAAGAGTACCTTCTGGATATCTTTAATCTTTCATGGTCCGAAGGAGTATTCCCTAATTCCTGGAAGGAAGCAACGCTTCTCCCTTTACTAAAACCTGGTAAGGACAAAACGAACATTGGTAGTTATCGAAGCATTGCCTTGACGAGTTGTGTTGGTAAAACTCTGGAGAGAATTATCAACCGACGTCTCGTCTGGTATCTTGAACGGCATGACTTGCTGAGTCGATCTCAGTGCGGTTTCAGAAAGTTCCATTCCACCTTGGACAACTTACTTGTCCTGGAATCAGCAATTCAAGATGCTCTCGTTCGGAGACAACATCTTATTGGAATATTCTTTGTNAACATCTCATTGGAATATTCTTTGTCATCGAGAAGGCTTACGATACTACTTGGCGTCATGGCATTTTACAACAACTCTATGCCTGGGGATTTAGAGGACGTCTTCCTCTGATGCTCATGTCCTTTTTGGATCAGCGTCTCTTCCGCTATAGAATTGGAAGAGACACCTCGGATCTCCTTCAGGAGAACGGTGTTCCTCAAGGATCAGTCTTGAGTGTGACCCTTTTTGCAGTGGCCATAAACAGCATGTATGCTTTAAAGAATCCTGTTTTACACTCTCTTATTGTCGATGACTTTGCTTATTGTCGCTGACATAAGATCTCGGCTCGATTATGGCTGCGTTGTATATAGCTCTGCTCGTGCAAGCTATTTAAAGAAGTTGGATAGTGTCCACCATGCCGGAATTCGACTAGTTACGGGAGCATACCGCACTAGTCCCATTCCGAGTTTGTATGTCGAGAGTGGCGAACCATCTCTTTCCCTCCGGCGGCAAATCCTCATGCTACGACACTTTTGCCACTTGCAAACTTTACCCGACAATCTGGTACACAACGCGGTTTTTCATCCATCCTCTTCTTCCATCCGTTTCTACAACAACAGACTGAGAGCAACCAAACCTTTTGGATATCGCTCCAAACAAATTTTGGAAACCTTAAATATACGCACACTTAATGTCTTACATCAAGGTTTTAGTAAGTCTCCCCCTTGGGCTTTGCACAAGCCGAAGATTATTTTCGATCTTTTGCATCATGACAAGAAGAACACTCCAGCTCCGATGTTGAGGATATACTTTCAGCTAATCCTCTACAAATACCGGGACCGTATCCCTGTGTTTACCGACGGGTCGTAGCAGGCTGATGGTGTCGGCTGCTCCGTGGTATTTCCCCGTGAGACGTGTGACTACCGTCTTGGCGACTTGTGCAGTGTTTACACTGCTGTGTGCTATGCCATATTGCGAGCATTGCGAACTACAAAGTGCTCCCGCGGATCACATTTCCTTTTTTTTCTGATTCTCCAAAGTGCCCTCCAAGCAATCCAGAACATGTATGCAGCTGATAAGCTGATCCAGAACATCCAGGATGTACTTTTCACACTGCAAAGTGACGGAAAGAACATAATGTTTTGCTGGGTTCCTGGACACGTGGGTATCAGTGGAAATGAGAAAGCAGACGTTTCCGCAAAGGCGGCATGCCTCAGGAATCGCGTGGATTTCTCCACGATTCCAAAACGAGACCTACTAAATTTCGTCAAGATAAGGATTCTCAGTGAATGGAGCAATGAGTGGTTAGCTGTTGAAAGGAATAAGCTCCGACTTATCAAATCATGTGTTAAGTCATGGAGCAGTTCCTGTAGGCCAGCCCGGCGCGACGAGGTCTTGCTGACCCGCCTGCGCATAGGACATTGTCCTCTCACTCATAGGTATCTCTTACTACTTGATGATGAACCCATTTGTGAGGAGTGTAGCTGTTCTCTGACAGTGCGTCATCTACTAACTGATTGCAGAAGATACTCAAGTATACGGAGACAAATTGGTCTGGCTGCAGTTTTACCAACCATTCTCGGGAAAGAAACGGTTAATGTTAAGAAACTATTGAATTTTATGAGTAGATCGGGGCTCCTCCTACAAGTTCTCGGGAGAGTTTAAAATTTGCATTCCCTTTTCATTTTTATTGTGTTCTTTGTTTTCATCGTTCGTTTCTGTAATTCAAGAATATGATATTTAGAAAATTCTTTTCCTTTTTAGCGAAATAATGTATTGGTATTTTTTTTCTTTTCTTTCTTCTTTCTATTTAGATATTTGTTGATTTCAGGAGGGTTTTTTAGTGGGTATGGTCGAGATATTCGGCGAGTCCCACACACGGGGAAGAGTTACTATGGCTCTTCTCTATGGTGCGAAACTGCATTTTTCCCTACTTGCATGGGCTCTAATGACCTT
>NNCF01133321.1:35576-51434 GCA_002313205.1 Laupala kohalensis | reverse complement strand
ACTTGCAAACTTTACCCGACAATCTGGTGCACAACGCGGTTTTTCATCCATCCTCTTCTTCCATCCGTTTCTACAACAACTGACTGAGAGCAACCAAACCTTTTGGATATCGTTCCAAACAAATTTTGGAAACCTTAAATATACGCACGCCTAATGTCTTACATCAATGTTTTAGTAAGTCTCCCCCTTGGGCTTTGCACAAGCCGAAGATTATTTTCGATCTTCTGCATCATGACAAGAAGAACACTCCAGCTTTGATGTTGTGGGTATACTTTCAGCTAATAGTCTACAAACACCGGGACTGTATCCCTGTGTTTACTGACGGGTCGAAGCAGGCTGATGGTGTCGGCTCCTCCGTGGTATTTCCCCGTGGGACCAGTGGTTACCGTCTAGGCGACTTGTGCAGTGTTTACACTGCTGAGTGCTACGCCATATTGCGAGCATTGCGAACTACACAGTGCTCCCGCTGATCACATTTCCTGGTTTGTTCTGATTCGCTGAGTGCCTTTCAAGCAATCCACAACATGTATCCAGCTGATAATCTGATCCACAATATCAAGGATATGCTTTTCTCACTGCAAAGTGATGGAAAGAACATAATGTTTTGCTTGATTTCCGGACACGTGGGAATCAGAGGAAATGAGGAAGCAAACGATTCCGCAAAGACGGCATGCCTCAGGAATCGCGTGGATTTCTCCACGATTTCAAAACGAGATCTCATAAATTTCATCAAGTGGGAGATTTTGAGTGAATGGAACAATGAGTGGTTAGCTGTTGAAAGGAATAAGCTCCGATTTATCAAATCTTCTGTTAAGTCATGGAGCAGTTCCTTTAGGTCAGCCTGGCGCGACGTGGTGTTGCTGACCCTCCTGCGCATAGGACATTGTTCATTCACTCTTAGGTATCGCTTACTACTTGATGATGAACCCGTTTGTGAGGAGTGTAGCTGTTCTCTGACAGTGCGTCACCTACTAACTGATTGCAGAAGATACTCAAGTATACGGAGACAAATTGGTCTGGCTGCAGATTTACCAACAATTCTCGGAAATGTAACGGTTAATGTTAATAAACTATTGAATTTTATGAGTAGATCGAGGCTCCTCCCACAAGTTCTCGGGAGGGTTTTAAATTTGCTTTCTCTTTTCATCTTTACTGTATTTGTTTTCATCGTTCGTTTCTGTAGTTTGGAAATATAATATTTAAAAATTGCTTCCCTTTTTTTGCGAAATAATGTATTGATATTCTGTATTCTTTTCTTTTGTGTCATCTTTGTATTTAGATATTTGATTTCAGGAGGGTTTTTTAGTGGGTATGGTCGAGATATTCGGCGAGTCCCTCACACGGGGAAGAGTCATTACGGCTCTTTTCTATGGTGCGAAACTGCATTTTTCCCTACTTGCATGGGCTCTAATGACCTTCGATGTTGGCGAGCCCTAAAGCTACACAAAAAAAATATTCTATTGAATATGGTGTTACATTCTAGTTCGACGAACAGTCTTGTATTACAAATATCGCTATCGTTCTTAAAACGTGTTTAAGTACTGAGTGGTTTCTAAGCCATGCCTTTCACGTACATTTAATTTTTAATTTGTGGATATCAATACTGTGTTGTATAATGCTCATTCAAGATATAATGCACAGTTATAAGACTTTTGAAGTTGTGGGACTGATTCCATGCAAGAAATTACTGTCCTCGCTTCTATTTCGTTTTTATAATATTATTAATGATAAGAAAGTTGTGTTGTATTCTTTACTGAATAAAATGAAAACTAGTGGTGCAAAACCATTGTTTATACTTTTTCATATTAGTTTCTCCGTGTGCAAAATAGAGTGGGAAAATTTCTATAATAAAAGGGACATATTTTGGTCCTCTATATTTTGGTCGCATTTCAGCTCTACACGAATATTTTACCAAAGAAATCCTTTAACAACTAGTCACATAGAAGCCATTTCCATTTAACGAAATGAGTTGTTTGGACGTTTAAGGTTAGCTACGAAGACTTTAAAATTCATTTCGAGCTATATAGAAATTGTTGAGATATTATCCACCATAACTTAAAGCAAACACACAATTCATTTTTTTATTTAATTTTTAAATAACGTCAAAAAAATAATTAATTGCAATTTAGAATTTAAATTTCTGTCGTGTGAGAATAATTGAATTTAACATCTTCTATGTTGAATATTATGATACTGTCTGATTTGTATTATATTTTCTATATTATGTACCAAATTCTTTCTATGAATTTGAAATACTTTATTAAATAAAAGTTTTCTAATAACTTTGCAATCGGAATCATATTTATAAGTTTAGAAATTATAGAATTTATAAGTTATAGAAATTTACGATGTAAGACATAAAGGATTTTTTCTCATTAATCATATCATCCTATTGCCTTCTCAAATATTTCCTAAAACACAAATTTGGTAAATACGTAAACTGTCTGCTTACCTTTCAAACAAGTCGCACAACTTTTTAAAATAGACCCTTTCTTCCGAACGCGGCAATCGCAATAATCAGCAAAAAGCGGCTGTCCAAACACCTTATACCTCAAGTTCCTTAGCACACATAATTTTCAGTTAAAATAAACTTGACTTCACAATGAAAAGGTCATTATGGGCCGAACTAATGCTTCGCAACTCAGTTCAAACAAGTTCGAAAACCACGTATTTCATAGCTGTTTTTAAACCACAATTGAGGTCACTAAAATATTTGTACAAATTTTTAAGGAAATTGTATTATCGATAATTGGCTTTTGTTAGGTTGGGGAAAGGACATGAGTAATTATGTACTCACATTAAACGTAAAAAAGAATTACATAAACGCTACATTGGTCAGGTTTTTCTTTGCAACAGTTTAAAAGCAAGATACAAAGTGGTAGAAGCAATGTTCACCAACTGCTTGTTACGAGCCGGTGTATTTTACTTTTTCCACCTAATTTACCTTTCTCGCTAGGAAACGAGATATCGGAACTGAATCTAACTGTACCTGTTTTACAAGACTATAACACGAAAGTGAAAATTTTGAAGATACGAGGTATTAGAATGAAACCCTAGATATTGATTTATGGTTTTGAGATATGTTTTGGTATCTTGTAATTTAGGAGGGTTTTTTGTGGGTATGTTTGAGTGATTCAGTGAGTCCCCCACGCGGGGAGAGTCATGTTGGCTCTTCCTAGTGCGTTACTGTATTTTCCCTACCTGTACAAGTTTTTAGGGTTCCAATGACGTCGATGTCGGCGAGTCTTATCCATTTATTATCCTATGAATTGAAGTATATGTTTCCTAAGAGAATTACTATCCTACAAAGGGATACAATGTGCGATAGCCATAACGAAACAGAAGTACATGTTCCTCAGTCGTTGCTGAAAACGGTGCTTTAAAATGCCTGAAAGTGGAACTGAAAATGCATGTACTGAATCATGGATATCAGATTTCCAGTCTAATATGCCAGTTCGATATAAAGAGATAAGGCCCGGAACGTTCTGTTATAAGTTTCTGACGTGAGATATCTCTCTAGGAACTGCAAGGAGTGGAGATCGCATATAAAGTAGAATAAGAAAGGAAACGCAAGGTCATTTACAGTGATAGATGTGGGTGTGGAGTGAAATGATACGGTGCAGTAGGTAGCTCGTCAACGCGCGGAGTTTGCAACGAATGCAAAAGCCGGTCCCATCTGACAATTTAAGTCAATCTTAATATATTCCCGAAGTCTTATTACTTCTTAAGAATTTATCATTAAAAAAATTCGTTTTTGTTGTTTTGTATGCGCCGTAAAGAGTCTCGCACTCTCTTCGACATACCCTGAGCCTTACGTTTTATTGCTAATAGGTGTGGTGTTGATCTTATCTTTTAAATTTGCAATTACAAAGATTGTTTAACGAAAGTATTGTAATCGGCCGATTTTTTTGAGATTTTTTTCCGGATCTTTAGGAATTGGCTCCAGAAGAATCTATTTTGAAATTTAGGCGATGTCCAATGTCGTGCGTATGTATCTTAAGAATTTGGTTTCCCCAATTGCTCGCAACAAATTAATGGATCGCAACCAAACTTGGCATTTGAGTTGAAGATTGTTCAGAATAGAAGCCTATTTCTGGATAGATGTTTCCGACTTAATTATCACACCGCGCACCGTATCTTAATATTCAAAATTTTGTAAATATGCATAGACGCATTTTGATTGGTATGTTAAGTCTGCGTATAGATTTGTAAACCGTATTGCCGTGCGTGGAAACCGTTTCCGAGATACAACAAAATATTGTCTTTTCCGAACTTTTTTCATCAATTTTCTTAATTGTTTAGCATTATGTTGAATATATAGAGCTATGATTTTGATGTGAATTGTAATTGGAAACCCACCAGGGGAGTTACATCTAGTAAGTACGTGTTTGGCATTACTGCCTCTTACTTGTGCCAGACTCCTTACTTTCTCTTTCCTGACTTTCCTTGGTCACCTATTGTTCTTTTCAATCTTGACCCTATTAAGGCTAGGGTATCTTTCATTTTTTCATGTCAGTCAGATCATGAGGAGGGTAAGTGGTGTTCTGAAGAAGACCAGTACCTTCGTCTTGACCTTTGACTGTCCTAAAGTACCAAAAGATATAAAAGCTGGATGGCTGAACCTGCCGGTCCGTCCCTTTATTCCGAATCCTCTGCGCTGTTTCAAATGTCAGAGGTTTGGACACAACACAACATCGTGTAAGGGACGTGATACTTGTGGAAAGTGCGGAAAGGACGCACACGAACCCGGCGTCTCATGCCCGGGGCCTGCAAAGTGCATTAATTGCACAGGCAGTCACCCGGTATGGAGCAGGGAGTGTGTCGCCTTTCTCGAGGAAAAACAAGTGCAGGAAATAAAAACTACGGAGAAGATCCCGTACGGTGAAGCGCGGAAGAAATACAGGGCTCTACACCCTGTATTTTCTACCAGTTACTCCACCGCAGCCAAGACTCCTGTAATAAAAAAGACTATATCTGTTCAAACCGATTTCACTGACGTGTCTACGACAACATCGTGCACATGTCAGTGCAAATGCGGCAAGAAAAATGACTCAGCCCTTCCCGAGAAAGCTAAATCAACACCAACAGCGCTACAAAAAACATCTACTACAAAAACATCAAGTAGTACAAAACCTCCAACAAAACCATCTACTACAGAAACATCAAGTATTACAAAACCTCCAACAAAACCATCTACTACAAAAACACCGACGAAGATAAAGCAGGTTTCTAGGACTAAACCCCTGAAACCTGTACAACTACAGAGAAAAAATCGCACAGGCGTAAAAAGAACGTCTCTGTGCATTCCTCCTCGGAGTCAGAACGTGTATTGTCCGATGGTGACGCGGAAATACACGTTCACGAACCTGACCCAAGAGGCTCCAAACACTAATGGCTTCCATACTTCAGTGGAACCTTAATGGCTATAGAACACAACGTGAAGAGTTACAACTCTTAGCGCGTCGTAATCCGATATGTATGTGCCTACAAGAGACACACCTTACACCAGTCCACTCACCATCTCTGCGAGGCTGCAGCAGCTTCAGATATGACGACACCACGGGAGATCGAGCAAGAGGTGGGGTTTCCGTGTTTGTTAGAAACACAATCCTCTGCTCACCTGTTCTCCTACAAACACACATCCAGGCTATAGCAGTCAAAATTCGTAGTGAACCATGTATGACCGTGTGTTCTATATATCTTCCTCCGACACGAGATTTTTCGGAGAACTCCCTCAAAGATTTAATTCATCAGCTTCCTCGACCATTCCTTCTCCTTGGAGATTTCAACGCCCACAGTGTACTGTGGGGCTCGTCGAGCGATTGCCCCAGGGGCCGACTGCTGAATTGTCTCTTTGAGGGAGAAGATTTATGATTAATGAACAACGGGGAGACTACCCACTTTGCATTTGCCACTGGGTCATGGACTGCTATAGACCTATCAATTTGCTCCCCTGAAGTTGCTGATATCTTTCAATGGAAGGTAGAAGATGATCTGCATGGTAGCGACCATCATCCTATCTGGTTGTCGTTGCAGGAACGTGCGACTATTTCCGAATGCAAGCCACAGAAATGGATTCTCAGTAAGGCTAATTGGACACAGTACCGTTCTCTGTCTGTCTTCAGAGAAACTGGTAGTGTCCAAGAGAGGGTCGACCATCTGACCCAGATGATTCATCACGCCGCTGAAGAATCCATTCCGAAAACATCTATATTTCCGCGAAGACCTCATGTCCCCTGGTGGAACGACGCATGTCGATCTGCCATTCGGGCAAGGCGAAGAGCATTGCGGAGATTTAAGGCTAGTTCATCTCCGGAAAACCTCGCCGCATATCGGATTGCTAGAGCAAAAGCGCGCAGAACTATCAAAGAATCCAGATCCACCTCCTGGAAAGCGTTTCTAAACACCATTAAGAGAACAACATCGTCCACTAAAGTATGGGAGTCCATCCGAAAGATATCTGGAAGGTATTCTCGAGTCCCAATATCTGGACTCAATTATCAGGGTCGGGTTCTCACCAACAACAGAGAAATGGCAACAGCAATGGCTGAATATTTTGCTGACCTAACATCTACAGCAAACTGCGATCCTGATTTCGCGAGAAAAAGGGAAACAGCAGAGAGCACATCTTTTGACTTTCGTTCCACCAACTGGGAACCCTACAACTCTCCCTTCTCTATGTGGGAACTTGAGTCAGCTCTAGCGACAGTCCACAACACTGCTCCTGTCCCTGATTCAATTCATAATGAAATGCTGAGGCAACTCAGTCTCGAGTCGAATGAATTNTCTCGAGTCGAAAGAATATCTTCTGGATATCTTTAACCTTTCTTGGTCCGAGGGAGTATTCCCTAATTCGTGGAAGGAAGCAACGCTTATTCCTTTATTAAAAGCAGGTAAGGACAAAACGAATATTAGTAGTTATCGAAACATTGCCTTGACGAGTTGTGTTTGTAAAACTCTGGAGAGAATTATCATCCGACGTCTCGTCTGGTATCTTGAACGGCATGACTTGCTGAGTCGATCTCAGTGTGGTTTCAGGAAGTTCCATTCCACCCTGGACAACTTACTTCTCCTGGAATCAGCAATTCAAGATGCTTTCGTCCGAAGACAACATCTCATCGGAATATTCTTTGACATCGAGAAGGCTTACGATACTACTTGGCGTCATGGCATTTTACAACAACTCTATGCCTGGGGATTTAGAGGACGTCTTCCTCTGATGCTTATGTCCTTTTTGGATCAACGTTCTTTCCGCTATAGAATTGGAAGAGACCTCGGATCTCCTTTTTCAAGAGAACAGTGTTTCTCAGGGCTCAGTCTTGAGTGTGACCTTATTTGCAGTGGCCATAAACAGCATAACGTCTGCTGTAAAGAATCCTGTTTTACACTCTCTTTTTGTCGATGACTTTGCTATCTTCTGTTCATCACAGAGTGTCACAGGTGCGGAGAGACAAATCCAACTCGTCCTGAATAGATTATACCACTGGTCGAAAACGACAGGTTTTCGTTTGTCTGCTGAGAAAACACGCTGTGTTCTTTTCAGTAGGAGACCAAGTCTTCTGGCAGAACCTCACCTCGCCCTGGGAAGCAACGTTCTCAAATTCTACAATTTTGTGAAATTCTTAGGTCTGATCTTTGATCAGAGATTGAATTAGATTGAACATCTAACAGACCTAAGAGCAAGAACATTAAAATCTCTGAATTTATTGAAGTGCCTAAGGAACAGGGAATTGGGCGCTGATCGTTACTCCCTGCACCAGTTTTATCGAGCATTCATAAGTTCTCGGCTCGATTATGTTAACAAACTATTGAATTTTATGAGTAGATCGGGGCTCCTTCCACAAGTTCTCGGGAGGGTTTAAAAATTTTCATTCCCTTTTCATCTTTACTGTCTTTTTCGTTTTCATCTTTCGTTTCTGTAATTCGAAAATATAATATTTAAAAATTCTTTTCCCTTTTTTTTTGGTGATATAATATATTTTTATTTTGTTTTCTTTTCTTTTTTTCATCTTTCTATTTAGATATTTGTTGATTTCAGGAGGGTTTTTTAGTGGGTATGGTTGAGATATTCGGCGAGTCCCACACACGGGGAAGAGTCACAACGGCTCTTCTCTATGGTGCGAAACTGCATTTTTCCCTACTTGTATGGGCTCTAATGACCTTCGATGTTGACGAGCCTCACCAAAAAAGAAATTCATTTTTTTCATCCCTCTCATTTTTTGTCCTCAATGTTTTGATGTATGTTTTGATATATTGTAATTCAGGAGGGTTTTTTAGTGGGTATGGTTGAGTCATTCGGCGAGTCCCACACGCGGGGAGAATCATGTTGGCTCTCCCTAGTGTGTAACTGCATTTTCCCTACCTGTACAAGTTTTAAGGGCTCTAATGACCTTTTATGTCGACATGACCCGTAAAGTAATTGGAAAGTTGAGTTCGGCACACTCCAGTTTTTTTTTATTATATCGGAGCAAGGCTCGAGTTATACTGAAATATTATCCACTGATTCGAATTGGTGTGTTAGATTCTGCAATGTTTAATCTGCATTATGTACAAGGTACTTGAGATGATTGTGAACATCATTTCATAAGATTTCAGGTCTTCACGAGAGGTTCACGACGTGTCCTTTCTTGATGGTGCCTTTCGACGACCCGGTATGAGCGACAACACTGAACGATATTAATCGCAGTGTAATCAAAGCGATCGCTGTTAAATGTGACCGATGGAGACCACGCGAGTGTATAAGAACCGAGGAGGGAGATGTTGAAGACGTCTGTTTAACTTACCAAGGACTTATAATACGAAATTTAACTGCTGTTCTGATCGTCGGTATCAATAACTCAGATGCGACGCAATAATGAATGCTTTTCTGTATTTTCTAATTTTCAAAAGTTTGAATCCAACTTTTGAGACTATAACTTTAAAGTAAATAATTCTTTCGTTCGGTTCAGTAGCAAAAAAGATTGTTTCTGAGCAATGAAGTCGTGATATTAAAGTATCTCGTGTGAAAGAAGGCGAGTGATAAATAACTGGTTTGTAGTTGTTTCCCCATCTCAAAAGAATAATGAGAATGAAGAGATGAAATGCCCTAAAATATCATCTTGAATTTAATTTGATCATATTTTACTGAAAACTTGGAAACATGTAAAATAATGTTCGAACAATTATTTTTACGTACTTAAAGTATAGTATATGTTCTCAATAATTAATTATCGTGTAATGATTTTTAAAAAATTGTAGTCTGTAATTTGAGTGGGGCACACTCCAGATACGTTGTTTTATATCAGAATAGTTTTCAAGCTCGAAAATATCTTCGACTTCTTCAGCATCGAAATATCTTCGATCTCTCTCCGACGGATCGGGATCGGAATCCATGACGTGCTCTGGTCGTGACGTGCTTTCCACTGCATCACCCTTCTCGACGCGTGTGGTCACGTTTCTCCTGAATTTTGGATGTGACGCAGGTTCACAGGAACAGACCGGGTAAATGTTGTGNGGTTCAGTGGAGAGCACATCTGCGACCAGAGCGGGAGGTCCAGGGAACGATTTCGAGTCCGTGAATTTCCACGTGGTTGTTGACAATGGATCCTTTCGCAAGGGTGTCTATGAAGGATATAACAAGAGGTAGCTTCCCTCAATAATCCGAGGTTAAGACACTATTGATTCAACTAATTAACGTAAGTATGAATATCTACATATTATCTCGCTTTTTTGCAATTATCACATATTCGTCTACCCATTTCTCGTGAATTGGATTGTTTTATTAGAAAACGTTTCTATTAAATAAATTAGAATAGTTCATATTGACAATTAAAAGAAAACGTTTATATCTTTGTCGGTATATTTCGATCCCAATTCATACGTAAACGTGCAAATAAGGGCTGTGTCAGGGCGCGCTTCCTTACACGGTGGAAGCACAGCCGATACTAAGATCACATTGAATAGGAGCGGTGACGTTTCGTTTATTTACTTAAACATTGACTAGTACTTATTGGTTAAGTATGTATTTGAACTCCTTGACCGTGAGGATAACCCTATCTTGAATCCCTTCCAGCGCTCGTGATTTAAATAGCTTTTTTCATATTTTTCTTTTCGCGATAGTCGCTGGTATTCACGGACACGGCGTTAAGCTCTTGTACGAGGTAGCCGTCGGGAATGATCTGTCTTTCGTTGCGGTGGAACAGCTGCTCCGGCAGTGAGAGTGATGCATGCCCACGTGGTGTGGACATCGTTCACTGACTTCTTCAACATATGGGAAGAGAAAGTCACGGCTTTTCCGAAGACTCCGAGAGCGTCGTGATAGAGGGACTCAGTCCTGAGCTCGGAGTTGATCATCCGGACTGACGGGTCGATGTGGTCGATAACTCTTGAAATAAGGGCCTCAGCTAGCTCAGCAAAGTTCACCGAAGTGACTTTGAAAGTGTCGGTCGTGGCCAGGATGTTTCGCAAGCGTCATGTTGAAGCCGGTTTTGGGCGGACAGTTTGGAAAGTCATCCACTGTGTAGCCAGCGGCGTCCAGAATCGATGTAGCTTCTGGTCGCGGGGAGCGAATGGCATGGAATCCTAAGAGATTCGGGTTGGCGTTGGCAGGCAGAATGGGTGGTGCTCGTTGCGGTCGTGGTCAAATAGGATTGAGCGTGTCTAGAATAATAGCGACAGAGATTCCCAGAGCGGGTATCTCCTTGTATAGGTTGTGGGTGGCGGCGTTGAGTGCGCCGTAAAGGCAGTGAATGCCTACGATTTGATCCGGCACCGGTGGAAAGTGGTGACAGAAGTGCTCGCTGGTATGGGTTTTGGTGTCGCTGGTATAGGTGAGTTTACTGTTGATGTAAACGTCTGAGATTAGGTCTCCTTAGCAGTTGTTAGCGTCCGGAGAGTTTTCGTCTTCATGCGTATATTTCGTGTCCAGGCCATTGAGGTTGTGTAGTATTCATAGACTTCGGGGGCTTACGGTTTGGCGAGTTGGCATCATCGATGAGCATCTACTGGTACACTTCTGGTGGTGTCGAGGGTAGGTTGCTGCATTGTGCGCAAGCTAACTTCTCTGACAGTCATATTCTGCGGGAAGATAGTGACAGCGAACGGCGTTTTATCTGGAAACTATACGCGCTTGGGAGGGGGCTTGGTAAAGTCGCGTAATAGCTAAGGTGGCAGTACCTTCGGTTGGCCCTTTGTGGGAGTAGAAGCTGGAAGCGCTGCTGCGGTTGGTTTATCTCTGTTTTCGCAGGTTCAACGATTATTGGGCTTTTTGATTATTGGGTTTCCCAAGATAGACACGGTGGTGGTCCATTGTGCTTTCTGTCGAAGGCGGGAGGATCTGATTGGTGGTGTAGTGAGTTTGGGTTGGAGATATCTTTGAAACTAGGGTCTTGTTCGAACCTCGAGCCTTAGAAATTCATCAGAAAACAATGAGAAATGAGCTCTGTAATACACAATCGTATACTTCGTAACACCAGCATCTATTTCCGAACATTTCCACGAGAAAAATGAATCGATTACACGTAACCAAAAGAGTCCTACAGATGATAAAAAGTCAGGAGGTAAGAATCGTATTGTCGATATGTTTTGAATTTTGTTCTTCGTATAGTTTTATAGTTGGAGACTCGTTGGTTGAACGACAAATTAATACATATACCTGAATGATATTCTTTACACATTGAGTAACTATTGTCCTCGAAGTGATAAAAAACTATTGATAATTTTCCTTATCTGACTTTGCAGTTTTAAATTTAGAAAAGTTGCAATTTTTAACCTTTTGACTACCTTGTATAGTTCGTTTACGATGCAGCCAAACAATATTTTCATTCCAGTATTTGTGCCACTGCATTGCAGATCATGAAGAAGACATGCTACTGAGATTCATAAGTATTTTAATGTAAATTTTACCACGGGACTTCACGGGTTATCTGTTGTATATAAAAATCAAGGGCCTTGTGAATAAACTTTGTATATGTCCTTGGGCAGAATCAGAACGCAACATATAGACAAGAATAGCATCTCCAATGAACTGAGCGAAATTTTATCGGAAGATTTTTTGACAAAACTGTACTTGAACATAATTATATACTACCTCTTACATGTATTATCATAATACGTACCGACACATGTACCTACGCGTGGGGAAGATATGTGATTTTTTTAAAAAAGGTAAAATTGGTGAAGAGCCAGCAACCGAACTCAGGTCTTCTGCTTTGATCGCAGTGGTGTTAACCATTACATCATTCACAATTATACACCACACAATTCACTTTTCACAATTATACACTACATCACCTGTCTCCCTTTTGGAAATGTGCCTGAGGTCTTCGGGGTTTAGGCCTGGGTTGGAATCATGTACAGTTGTGGAAAGCGGATGGGTGGTGTTGTAGCTGAGACCTTTGCGATCGAGTCAGTTTCCCCAGATTCGATTCCGACCCGCCGACATTTCTTCCTGGCTTAAGGTTATAATGAACTAGACCCAAGAAGAAAAGGAACGGTCACGGGACACGTGTGTGAACGAAGTCAAAAATAAGTTTGCGACCAGATTTTTAAATCGTGACCTTTTGCGCTGATGGACCTGTTCGAAGCATCAATTATAGATTCTCTTAGCCGTCGAAGTCGGTCCGCGTCCTGACGGTGGGATACTGAGAAGGCTCTCAACTATTTCTTTTCTTTTACTTTTTGTGTGTCGTATATTTATAGTTTTTTACTTTTATCCCTTTTATCTCCTTTACTGGCCTTGTCTGTGTACTAAACGATTACCCACGAGTTTGCCGTGTATGGCGGCGACCCGTGTTGAAGGGACTGGGTTAAAGGGTTCATGCGTACCTAGAAGGATGCGTGCAAATACGCTTGCTTTGACCTCGGCGTCTTCTACGTCTTTGGCATCGTGTGCTAACCCATCCCCGACCAATCGGCTCGGACGAAGTCTTCGATAGAACTGCAGGGTGAGGAGGGGGCAAAGAAGGTCCTTCCCGCTGGTCGGCGGCGTTGGAGCAACTGCTTAAAGAATCCTGCGTGTCTCTACTGTATCTCTGTGTCGACCCAGTTACCCTAGTGGGGGTGTCCCCTTGTTGGACTCCGTGGTGGATGGGGAAGACGGGGATGAAATTTAAAATCCATACACATGGAAATTACTGCCCCCATCCAAGTCCCCCCCTTTTCCCTCTTTTTCTAGGATGAGACGACTTGTTGGTGAAACTGTTGATCTCAAAAGTTTTTTTCTGTAAGGATAACGACAGGGTCACAAAGCCTCGCTTCCTTGTAATGCATTGTTTACACAAAGGCAATACTTGTTTAAGTCCGTAAGTTCCTGTCGCCATGCTAAGGCAATTGATTAAGTAATTGGCAAGTTACTGTCTGTCGTGCGCTAGCGGAATGGTGAAATTCTGTTGGATGCACCCACAGATAAGCAGATCGAGAACATTTTATAACTGAAAGTAATTGCTGGTCTTAAAACGAAGACAACAACACATCTTAGCTTGAACATGTGCAGTCGTCGTAAATCACGAAGATCTTACACATCAGGCAGATGAAGAATTGAAGGAATGTCTTGTGCACCAAAGCGTAGTGAATATACACAGAATTAAGAGGAAGTTGCTGGGAAAATTAGTCCCCACCTTCGCACTGGTTCTGACTTTTGATAAGTATTAGATTATCGTAGTATTGTATACCCCTCCGCATCACCGTCCACTTTCAGAACCCTTAACAGTATCCATGATGCAGGAGTCGTAATTGCAACTGGTGCTTTCCGCCCTAGTCGAATAGAATGCTTAGTAGTAGACGCTGGCGTACCATCTCTTAACAAGAGACGTGATATTCTATTTAAATCTTACGCTGTTAAACTGATGGGGGTTTCAAATCCGCCCCTCGGCAACGCTTACATTCTTCAGAATTCTTTTCATCTTACGCCGAAAGTCCTTCGTTACCCCGCCCAGCGGGTGACCGTTTTAAACAAGTGGTAGAGGAAAATGTCATCACACTACCTTCTCCAGTGAAATACCCACAAACTCCCACACCACCTTGGTTCTTGTTGAAAGCAACCATCGACCTTTGGTTGTTTAAATTTTCAAAGTAAGGCTCTCTTGTTGCTGTGAACCAACAGCATTTCGGAGAACTAAAAAACCTATATTTGTATCATATGTTCATATACAGTGATGGCTCAGGAATGAATAATTCCGTTGGTGCTGCTTTCCACTGCCATTGGACCACACGTTCTTTTCGCCTCCGTTCCGTTTGCAACGTGTACACTTTTGAAAAATTTGCAATACTTGAGGCAATTCATTCAGCTGTGTTCATTACGGCTTTTGGTTTTCTGCACTGCTCTGTGGTCAGTGTCTTCACTTTACGCATCTGACACCCTTACGCTGACAATTCAGAATGTAATAAGCCATCTAGTATTTAAAATTTTTGAAATAGTTCTTTGTTGGGATCCTGGACACGTGGTTTTTTTCTTCTTCAGATAATGAAGAAGCTGATGAGGCAGTAAAGCGGGGAACACAGGGCAGTCATTGACCTTTCATCTGTTCCTACGTCAGGTTCAAAGGTTGCTATAAGATCGTCTTTTCTTGGGACATGGCAAGCCGAATGGTAAACTCGCGCCTTCAAGCTGAGAAAGGTAAAAGACTCCATTAAGACCTGGGTGTCATCATCCCGTGCGAACAGACGTGAAGAAGTAAGCCTTACACGCCTTCGTATTGGTCACTGCTATCTTACCCATGGTCATCTCTTACGCGGTGAACCTCCCCCCGTCTGTGAAACTTGTAACAAAACTCTTACCGTGGAACACTTTCTTCTGAAGTGTTTTAAATATAGTACCAGCCGCCGGCGACACAATCTACCGAACAGTTTGTACGTTATGCTGACATAACATGAACCAGAATCTAATAAGCCATCTAGCGTCTAGAAATTTTGAAATAGTCCTTTGTTGGGTTCCTGGGCACGTGGGTATTATGGGTAATGAAGAAGCTGATGAGGCAGCGATGTGGGGAACCCAGAGGACAGTCCTTGACCTCTTATCTGTTCCTACGTCAGATTCAAAGGTTGCAATAAGATCGTCTCTTCTTGGGACATGGGAAGCCGAATGGGAAACTCGCGCCTTCAAGCTGAGGAAGGTAAAAGACTCCGTTAAGACCTGGGTGTCATCATCCCGTGCGAACAGACGTGAAGAAGTAATCCTTACACACCTTCGTATTGACTACTGCTATCTTACCCATGGTCATCTCTTACGCGGTGAACCTCCCATCCCCCCATCTGTGAAACTTGCAAAACAACACTTACCGTGGAACACTTTCTTCTGGAGTGTCTTAAGTATAGTACTAGCCGACGGCGACACAATCTACTCAACAATTTGAACGTTATACTTGGGCAAAATGAACCGATTTTAATTCGGTTTTTTAGATTCCTTTACGAATGTGGCTTGTGGAACAGTATCTGATCTTTCTGCGTATGTCATTACTGAAATCCAATTTTACAACAACTCTATGCCTGGGGATTTAGAGGACGTCTTCCTCTCATGCTTATGTCCTTTTTGGATCAACGTTCCTTCCGCTATAGAATTGGAAGAGACACTTCGGATCTCCTTCTTCAAGAGAACGGTGTTCCTCAGGGCTCAGTCTTGAGTGTCACCTTATTTGCAGTGGCCATAAACAGCATAACGTCTACTGTAAAGAATCCTGTCTTACACTCTCTTTTTGTCGATGATTTTGCTATCTTTTGTTCATCACAGAGTGTCACAGGTGCGGAGCGACAAATCCAACTCGTCCTGAATAGATTATACCACTGGTCGAAAACGACAGGTTTTCGTTTCTCTGCTGAGAAAACACGCTGTGTTCTTTTCAGTAGGAGACCAAGCCTTCTGGCAGAACCTCACCTCGCCCTGGG
>NNCF01133321.1:0-16883 GCA_002313205.1 Laupala kohalensis | reverse complement strand
TTATACACAACTGCCGCACCTCAGTTGTGTAAGGCTTAGTGGCGTTGATGCGGGGGCTCCACGTCACCGGACATTTATTTCCTCCGCACTCGTGGGACATAATGGAAGATTCATGTTTTCCCCTGCCTTGCAAAGTGAGCGAGCCGCAAGGTAAGTACCACGCCTCAAGGTCTTCGAAGCGGCCGAGGATTAAGAGCCCTCCTGCTTCAGGAATAAAGGATAATAAGAAACAACATTTCACATGAAAATGTATATATCGTAATGACACGTATAGACGGGACACTTGAAAAAGTATCCCCATTCTATATTTGCAAAGGATAGTTTGAACGCTGAAATCAATTAAAAGGTTGCGTAATGGGTCAATGCTGTTGGAAACCAACAACAAGAAGCAAGCGTTGACAATTTTAAAATGTACCTTGTTGGGAGAGTTCCCTGTGAAGTGCGAGCTCCATGCTGCGCTTAATCGCAGCAAGGGGGTCGTAAGTTGCAGGGACATTATGAATATGGCGACAGAAGATCTTGTTGTAGAATGGGAGGCTGACCATGTAGTTGAGGTCAGTGAGATCATGAGGAAGGTAAATGGTGTTCTGGAGAAGACCAGTTCCTTCATCGTGACTTTTGACTGTCGTAAATTACCAAAGGATCTGAAGGCTGGATAGCTGAGCCTGCCGGTCCGTCCCTTTATACCAAATCCTCTTCGCTGTTATAAGTGTCAGAGGTTTGGACGCAGGACAACATCGTGTAAGGGACGTGATACCTGTGGAGAGTGCGGAAAGGACGCACACGAACCCGGCGTCTCATACCCAGGGTCTACAAAGTGCATTAATTGCACAGGCAGTCACCCGGTATGGAGCAGGGAGTGTGTCGCCTTTCTTGAAGAAAAGAAAGTTCAGGAAATTAAAACTACGGAGAAGATCCCTTACGGTGAAGCGCGGAAGAAATACAGGGCTTTACACCCTGTATTTTGAACCAGTTGCTCTACCGCAGCCAAGACTCCAAAGCAGATGAAGAACGTATCTGTTCAAACCGATTTCACTGACGTGTCTACGACAACGTCGTGCACATGTCAGTGCAAATGCGGAAAGAAAAATGAGTCAGCCCTTCCCGAGAAAGTAAAATCAACACCATCTACTACAAAAACACCAAGTAGTACAAAACCAACAAAAACACCGACAAAGATAAAGCAGGTTTCTAGGACTAAACCCCTGAAACCTGTCGAATTACCAAGCTTGTGGATTGTTCTTTCTGCTTTAATTTTGGCGAAAGGAATATGAGGTGTATAGTTTGGAATTTATTGGTGAAGGTTTATAGAAAATAAAACAAAATGGCCCCCCAGGGGACCTACATCTAGTAAGTATGTGTTTGGCGAACACGGGGCCCCGAGCATAGTCTGGCATTACTTCCACTTACTTGTGCTGGGCTCCTTCCTTTCTCTTTCGTGACCCTCTTTGGCTACCTCTTGTTCTTTACGATCCCGACGCTACTAGGTTTCGGGGGCTAGGGTATCTTTCATTTGCCTCATCCCTCTCATTTTTTGTCCTACCCCTCATTTTTATTCCTATTACGTCCTCCCTCATTTTTAGCGCCCCCCCTCAATTTGATGTATGTTGTGAGATATGTTTTGGTGTGTTGTAATTCAGGAGAGTTTTTAGTGGGTATGACTGAGTCATTCGGCGATTCCCACACGTGGGGAGAGTCATGTTGGCTCTCCCTAGTGCGTAACTGCATTTTCCCTATCTGTACAAGTTTTTCGGGCTCCAATGACCTTTGATGTCGACATGAGCCGTAACCCCCCCCCCACACACACACACAAAAAGTGACCGATCTAGTGTGAACAGGTCTAACATGCCGAACTGAAAGAAGTTTGCAGAAAGTGAGTCCACCGTCAACGGCGCATCAAGTTTTCCTGAACATGGAATCGAATTCGCCCTCACTTGATCAGTATTTTTAATTCAGTAGCAGCACTTATGTTTGTTTTTTATTCTGTGCATGAATAATTGTACTTGAATCTTAATTGATATCTATTTTTTTGTTGTATTCTAATATGAATCACATAACGCACGGAAAAAGAAACCTGAAGTACAAGGTGTCCTATTGTAAATCGCAATGCGTGGTCGCTATGGTCTACACAATGGTAAGTATCATTTTGATTGTAAACATTCGCCAAACACATTTTTCGACATCCGAAGGAGAATATAAAATTCAAAACAACTGAGAATAAAAGCGAGACATTTTTACGTGCTTTTGTGTTCCGGTTTACCAAAATGGTTTTTTTTTAAAATAAAATATATGTAGCGTTTGGCAATTATTCCATAAATCACGTGTTCGATGGACCTTGCAGACGCTGCTGATCACTTGGTTTCGAGACAAAAGTATAGGCGTAGTACATTCTCGGACGAATTAATTTGCACACGCGCCGTCATCGGCCAGGTAAAAGCTGTGACGGACCGGGTCTTGGAACTGGGACCTTTCGCTCCGTCCTCATGTGTGCTGTCTACTGCACCACCTATCTCGACTCCCAATCCCGTACGCAGCATCCACCTGTTCCGATGAACGTGGGTCGAATCCATAGCCGGGAGATAAGTGACCAAAGGTGACTCCAATGTTGGTTACACCAACCATGTTTCCGCATACCTACGCGTCGGACGCTAATTCTATTTCAACCAATCCCGTACGCAGCATCCACCTAACCTAACCCAACTTGGGAATGTGACCCAGGTTCTGCGAGAGAGGTCGGATGTACTTTGCTTACGAGTTGGGGAGTCGATGTTGGTGGTTCAGTTGAGAGCACACCTTCGGCCAGAGCTTGAGGTTACGAGTTCCAGCCCCGGTCTGTTGCAAATTTTCACCTGGTCGTTGACGTTTCGAACACTCTTCCTCGAGTATAGAGTTATGATATACGCACGTTGACAAGGACAGAAGTGTTGATTGTTAATCAAGTTGGCAAAAAAGTATGTAGTATGGATACCCGACAGTCCGACTTAGCCAAGTGTCTCCACCAGCCGCTCTACTCACTCTGTTCCGTCGCTGCCTCCCGCGTCCGCTGTCAGACCTCGTCTCTATTGTTGTATTTTTCCCCCCAGGGGACTTACATCGAGTAAGTACGGGTTTGGCGAACACGGGGCCCCGAACTGAGTCTGGCATTACTTCCACTTACTTGTGCCATGCTCCTTCCTTTTACTTTTCTGATCTCCCTTGGTCACCTCTTGTTCTTTTCGATCCCGACGCTACTAGGTTGCGAGGGCTAGGGTATCTTTCATTTTCTTCTTTTTTCTCTCTTTTTTTTTTAATTTTAATTTTTTATTTTTTTCAATGTTTTAGTAAAGTCATGAGATATGTGTGGATTTGAGATTTGAGTTGTAATTCAGGAGGGTTTTTAGTGGGTATGGCTGAGTAATTCGGCGAGTCCCACACGCGGGGAGAGTCATATTGGCTCTCCCTAGTGCGTAACTGCATTTTCCCTACCTGTACAAGTTTTAAGGGCTCTAATGACCTTTGATGTTGACGAGCCCTAAAGCCCCCCCCCCCCAAAAAAAAAAGTTGTATTTTTAAATAGTACCTCTGACGCTTATCTACATGGAAGCGGTGGGATGTGGGTGGTAGGTTTATTGTTTGTATATGGGCCGCTTTGATGAGTTTACCAACAATTTGTCCCACGTGGAAGGCTTAGTAAAGGTTGTTATAGATATTGGTACTAAGAGAACGTGAATAGAGGAAGGAAGGTTAACTTCAGTAGTCACAGCTATATGAACTGGGACATTTAATGTGAAAACCTACAATTTTCTTTCAGACCCCACCGGGATGTTTCGACTCTAACCAAACTATCGATGTACGATGCTCACTTGAGCTCGCTTTGCGAGACCAAACAGAGATCTCCTCTCGGAACCCATCCAGCGATTCCATTCATAAAAACCTCGTCCACGAGTGGAATCACATGAACGTTTTTCACCCCGCACAGCAGTCCATGAAACCAAATCATTTCCTTTTAATTAACTTACAACGAATCCACGATATAGATGGTGAAATTGGTTTTAAAACTACTTCTTGCCCCAAGGAGAGTTTCTTCATTGCTGTATTTTATTTCGTGTATCCATCACGCATCATTGCACGGTATATCTATTGATATTAATGCTTAATTATTAGAATACATAATATTTATGAGTATTAAGTGATTTAAATTTTTTTGCTTTTCCCTATTCTGTACTCTCCTAGTTTTCTCTGTCTTTCTTGTCACAAATAGCACCGAGCGCTGTCGTGTGCTACTACCGTGTGCTTGCGTCCCCTACGGTGTCCCTTACTCCCCGGAGATGCATATCTACCCTCGAGATATTCTGGGAAAGTTCTGAACTTCAGCTATTTTGCTATTAACTCGAGTCATAATGTGCTTAGCGTTCCTTCCACTTTCATTTTTCTTAAGTTCCGCGCTCTCGGTGACTCCAGGGTGGAGGCAGTTATGTCACCGTGTCGCAATGTTTATGCCATAGCCTCTATTTTGTGAAATTTTTTAAAATCATCTTTGATAACGTGTCCTGTTATGAAGTCGAATTCTTCTGGTCCTGGTCGGAACCACTTGCGGTTTTTTCGTGAAATGTAACATCAGCAATGAATGTATTTACTATTGTCCCTTTTTCAGACACTTTCTATTATATATATTCCAGACATTTCTTAATTCGTCTGTTAATTCCCTTGTTCGAGCTTTCTCAACTTACGTTAGATTTTCTCCGTCTTTTGCAT
Organism: Laupala kohalensis; assembly: GCA_002313205.1. NCBI lineage: Eukaryota > Metazoa > Arthropoda > Insecta > Orthoptera > Trigonidiidae > Laupala > Laupala kohalensis. The sequence goes on along the minus strand of NNCF01133321.1, from coordinate 12,149 downwards.
CATACCTAAAAGCAAGTTGAGCACCACACTCCATATAGATCTGTGTGTTTCACTTGTTCTACTCCGACATGGCATGAAGTTTTGAAATATTGTAATAATTTCCGAAATCAGAAGGGATGACTTTAAACTGTGATGATACCTTATCAGAATAAACCAAAAATATTAATCAACATTGACGTTTACTACTAAACGCCAATTAAATTGACTAAATGTAAAAATAAAAGATTATATTCCAATTATAATAAACAGTAGGTTTATTGCAAATTATTTGTTAGGCATTTAGGCAGCAAAGATAAACAATGATTGAATGGTAAACACGCTGTGGATAAATAGAACAGAATAGAAGATAACATAAGAAGCAAAGAATTAGTGGAAATCCTGTGAGACAGGAAGTTAGAAAAACACAATATAGTAAAAGCAATGATTATACATGAAATACAATATTATACTAAAATCATGTCTATATAAGCGTATTTCGAATATACATGATGTGAAAGTTAAATTACGATATCATATGTCTCAAGAATAATTAGTTCATTTGTCATGTCCAAGAAGATTGAATATTGTAAGGAAGTTAAATCACTTTTGACAGTTTCAGACAATTCCTAATAGTGTTTCGACTCGAAGTCTGTAACTCACTGTTTTTGCACTGAGAAAAGACGTTCAAGCTTTTAGTTCTGTTCCTCACTTAGATTCTTGTAGAACCACAGTATGAGTTCTGTGATTTTACCTTGATAAGTGATTGTACTTTGATATATTTAGAAATTGACACATACAGTTTTTTTTACAAAATTTATAACTTTGAATTCTTGTTAGATAATACTGAGTGTTCACAAATAACACACAGAAAAAATAGCTTGAAGATTCAGCTCTGGACACTGGACGTCTGCCTCGTTGATTCTGAAGCAGTGTTTTACAAGAATGAGTGGAAGAAGATCACTCCAAAAAAGCACATACACCTATTGTTGAAAAAAGAGAATTAATATCATTGGCGCTTATAAAAAGCAGGCTTTCATTGTCGAGAAGAATTACATGGCCTAGCCAATAATGTATTCAAGTAACAAATACTTCACAGTATAAAGAATGCGAATGAAAAAATAGATGGTTCAATATGAAATTATAAGCATAAAACAATGATATATGATACAATACGTATTTTCTTCCTAAAAGGTCGGCTTCTCATACGACAGCAGACTTAAAACATACAATATAAAATCAGACAAGTGAACAACGTAATTGTTTCGAGACTTAGCACAGCACCCATAATAAAAAACAGTTGAAAGTCGTAATTGACAGTACCCCGGCAGACGCGCTGCTACGGCGTAATTCTCGTACGGCGTAATTCCGGTCTGCTACGGCGTAAGAGACCGGAATTCTCGCATCCAATCACTGGAGCGCTCTGGCCGCGTAAGTTTGAACTATGTTTAGCTATTACACGCGGGAGCCATTCTTAAAAGGCCACCTTCTCCGTTCAGGGAAGGACGGCCACTGAAGAATATTAATATATCTTCAAGGCGGGAGCTTCATTTTTGACTGACTGCGCAGGCGTGTAGCTCACCTGCACGCAAAAGGTGTCCGTTCAGTCCAGGTGTATTTTCATCAGTTACCTGCAAGATCATTTTCGAAACACTGAGCATAGCTAAACATTCAATACAGTTTGACATTTGACATTGCGTATGGTGTATTACATCAACATGGCGAGAGCGAGGGCTCGCGCGTCATCTCTCGTGGAGTCAGAGTATCTTCCGTGAGGTCGGAGATCAGAACTCGCGCGGCGTCATTCGTGGCGTGAGAGGCAGTAGTGGCTTCTTCCTCGTGACACTGACTGTCAACTTGAAATGTTTTTACGTCTCTTGATTGTCTGAACATTGAGTATTTATTCACTTGTTATTAAAACACTGTTGTCGTAGAATTCGTTTATTGTAGAAACTTCTAGAGTTAATTGTTGTTGATTAATATTTAAATGGTTAATAAATATAGTTTATTGCACTTTTTTTGGGGGGGGGAGGGTATTTATTATGTAACTTCGCTACACACTGAACCACTGCAATCCTTCTTACCCAATCCTTTGGTGCCCCAAAGAGACTGCTTGAAGGGTTCGTTTCCACCACATGTATTTGTCTTTGAGTGCCACTGCATGCCGCTTGGAATGGGTGGAGGTACACTTCGCACGAGTTACATCCCAATGCTGCGATCTCGCTCTATTGTTTACATCTTGTTCTTCCTCCGTCAGGACTACAGGCAGCCAGGGTATAGTGGTGTACAATGAAGAAGAGCTTCTGAGCTATTAATTTAAAAGCGAGATATTCCCGCGGTTAGGAAGTCGTATTACAGCGTCAGCGTAGATCAGGGTATCTAATCTTTCGTCAAACTAATCACCGTAAACGTTTACTTGTATTTTCTTCAGACGGCGCTGCTACTGCCAGATTAGAGAGAGATAAATTGAGTGGGCGACAGACGTCCGCGTATTCATGTGTTTATTTAGCTCTTTTTTCATGTTATCATTCGTTATTTATTAAAATTTCTTTTATTCAATGCATTTAAAAGTTGTTGACATGCTACTTTATTAGTGCGTGTAGTAACTTACTGTTTCTTAGATCTTTTAATCATTAAGTTTTTTGCCAAATCTTGAATAAACCAAAAAGTAAACGTGGCAGGCGTGTTTGTGGTTTTGGATTTTCATTTTGCCTGTCACCTGCGAATTTTTCTAATCCACTTGTTTTTATATATATAATATATTACTCAATGATGTAATATGATTTCATAACTGAATAAATATGTATTACATTTTTTTCATATGAATTTTTTTGTTAGATTTAAAATATCGTATTTGCTAATTGTTTTTTATTTGCCGAAAGTGAAAATATGTTGTAATTATAGCAATATGTTAAAAATATTTGACATATGCTTACATTATAATATGAATCTTTTAAACATATATATTGATAATAAATTGTGTGAATGTATTGTTCAGGAAATTATAAAAAATGGAGATTAAGTTTATCTTTAGTATAATTGTGTGTCCAACTTTATAAAAGTAACGTTTTTGAAGATCAGGAATGTATTTGGTGGAATATTCGATTTACAACAGTTTGTAATGGGTGCTTTTTGCGGTTTAGTTAAATATTATGTAGGTGGCAGGACTGCCCTACGATGAGTTCGTTAAATGGGAGTTTAGATACACTGACGTAGATCAACAGTGGCGAAGTAGCTTTTGCAACAACGGATCAGGACCGAACGGATCTTCAAAAGTGATTTTTTTTCATGGATTGGCATACGTGCGCTTGATACACCATAATATTTCTTTCTCTTATTTGAAATTAGACGTCACAGGGTGACACGTACGTAGTGCTCTGGAGACACTGGTTCAAACGCTGTCTCATCCAACACAACATGGACAAAAGGGGTTCGCGGCTTGTTTATCGTGGCTCAATTTAGATTGGGATTAGTCAGCTTTGAGGTTAAAAGTTTAAGACACCCCTCAGGGGACGTACATCTAGTAAGTAAGTGTTTGGCGAACACGGGGCCCCGAGCTGAGTCTGGCATTACTTCCCCTTACTTGTGCGAGTCTCCTTCCTTTCTCATTTCTGATCTTCCTCGGTCACCTCTTGTTCTTTTCGATCCCGACGCTACTAGGTTGCGATGGCTAGGGTATCTTTCATTTTACTTTCTTGATGTCTTGATATATTGTAATTCAGGAGGGTTTTTAGTGGGTATAGTTGAATCATTCGGCGAGTCCCTAACGCAAGAAGGGTTATGTTGGCTCTCCTTAGTACGTAACTACATTTTATCTACCTGTACAAGATTTTAGGGCCTTAATGACCTGGATGTCGAGCCGTACAGTCCCACAAAACCAGTAAATAAATAAATCTCTGAGTAACGTATCACTAGAATCATGCGGAAACAAATGCGCCATTAGTTACTGTGCTAGGAGGGATAGAGTACCTCTAACTTCTGAGCATGCGCAGAAGTAACTTGCATGTTGATTGCTTTCAGGTACGTGTTGCAAAATATCCCGATTATGTTAATAAACTTCTCACTTAACGTAAATGAGGTGTGTTAACAATAGAAAATTAGAATTAATTTTACATATGATTCATCGACACCATCTATTCCTTAATCGGAATTTAAATGTCTTCCCGAACCGAAACATGTTTCTGCCATAGTTCTACGTTAGCTTTTGGTGTCCCTAATTTTGAGTTTCGTCCCTTGACGTCACTAATACTTTCCAATTGTTTTATAGTATACCTTGTGTTTATTACTAAGCACCGGATATTAATTCTCCATTGCGGTGTGCAGTTCAGTTCAAACTCAGACATTAAGTTAAGTTTAGATGTCACAGGTCGCAACGCAAATAATTATGGTATTGAGCTAGGCTGCAGGAAGACTCACAAGCTTTGAGATATGTGAGTAGTAAACGCTTTTGAAATTTTTCATAGTTTTCAGATGTGGATATTAAATGTTTTGGTAAGTTATGAGCTTGAAATAGCTTCGTAGTTTAAAATATTTTTTAAATATATGGTAAAATTATGATGTTGGAGGGTTTTGAGTTAGTCTACTTTTAGGTCAGGATAATAATAAATAATAAATTTAATGTCAAAAAACAGTACAGACTGCGTATGACCACGTGGAGGACAATAAACTAATTTACTCTCCGGAAGCAAGCAAGGGACCATCCCATCAATTCCGATCAAGGGCCCTAAGGCAGAGGCGGATTCAAAAAATTCCTAGATAAGATAAAAAGTTAGCTGCGAGTTATAATACTAATAGAATGTCAATATGTTTGTAGTTTTAAGCAAAAAATTTATTTACATTACAAATTATTATCGAACTATAGATTATTCTGAGTATAGTGCTTAAAAATCATAAGAATTGAAATACCATTAAATTCACGATTTATTGTTACAATAAACACACCCCTAGACAAAGCCTAGATTACCTGTATGATAAATCCGCCTCTACCAGAAGGAAAAACGGAGAAAAACCCGGGCCAGGATGGGATAATTCCTGGAAGTGAAGAAATTGCTATATAAATGTGGACAATTAAAACTCAAACTGACCTACCACATGCCTCGATGTTGACAAACAGGTTAACGGTGGGTAGCGCTCCAAAATTATTAGACTACGGGACTAGAAGGAGGAGGTGTTCATCTCGCTGCGACTGCTTTGACTCGAGGACACGCGCTACTGCTACTCTGTGCTACAGGAGCATGTCGATTGTTTTATCTTTCTCTTTGCTTTTCTGTGTAGAGAATATATATATATATATATATATATATATATATATATATATATATATATATATATATATATANTATATTTTTTTTTTAAATTTTTATTTTATTTTTGTTAATTAATTTATATATTTTTTTTCTTTTAACTTTTATTCGTTTTATTTTTTAATCTCACTAATGACTGATTTTCAGATGTGCGTCTGAGTTGTCGAAACACCATTAAACCTAACTAATTAGCTTGACCCAAGGATAGCCCTGGTACTCAATTTATAACAGGTTGAGCTAGCCTGGCAGTCAGTCTCCCCACCGGGGATCGAACCCCGCTCGACTGTCCAATTAGCAACTCAGCTCTACCAACTGAGTTTCGCGGACTCCTATTTACACTGTTACAGACATTAGTACATTACAGTAAATAGATAGGCAAATCAATGAACCATCTTCGTGATATTTTCAAGTTGTGTTATCAATCCTTAGTTACTAAACCTATGACTTTTCTAGTTTCAATTTTTGGTTTGTAAGTTCCACATTTTTTTTCTTCAAAATTTTTTTGTACGGTTTTGTTAAAAATACCTATGATGTGATACGTAGTACTTTTATAGTAAGATTAAAAAGAAAAAAAGTACATTGATTCTATGGTTTGAAAATGTAGTGTGTTATGAGGAAAACTTGACCATCTAGATAACTTATATTGTAATATTTTTATAGGTATTACAAAATAAATATAAATTAAATATTATTGCTAATTTTCGAGTAAATGTGATGGTAATGTCTTTCTTGCGTTTTCAGTTATCGTATTTCGTTGCATGTTAGTTGTGTAGATAAATATTTTTTGTAGAAAATAAAAAAATTGATACTTTTAAACAACTGTAGTGTATTTTATTTAATACCGCGTTTGTGCACTATTCGTTCATGTTTTTATAGTATAATTAATTTTTCTGATGTCTATTACGCTTTTAAATCGTATTCTTAGAAACTAGTCCAAATAAAAATTTACAATGAACATTTAAAATGAATATGAAGGTTATACGGTTATTTATAATCGTTCTTAAGGAACTCTCTTAGAATGAATAATTACCTTAAATATCTTTACGTTATATTACTCGATTTTTTTAAAGGAAGGTGCATTTTTAATACGAACTTTTTCCCTTTGGTTTAAGATTCGTTGAATGAGTCTTCCTTTTATTATTTTGTTTAATTATAAAGTCTGAAGGTCCAGTCAACGGAAGTTAAAAAATCTTGAGAGTCCTAGAAATTGAGACTTTATCAACCCCTTTTCGTCACTGCTAGAAACGATGATTTTCAGAATGTTTACCTCCTACCTATCCCAAACTCATTCTGGCATTGCTCCGTCTTACTGGTGCCATGCTCCTTCCTTTCTCTTTTGTGACCTCCCTTGGTCTCCTCTTGTTCTTTTCGATCCCGACGCTATTGGGGCTAGGGTATCTTTCCTCTTCTTTTTTTTATAAATTTTTTAGTAAACGTCATGTGATATGTAGGAATTTGTGTTTTGAGTTGTAATGCAGGAGGGTTTTTAGTGGGTATGGCTGAGTCTTTCGGCGAGTCCCACACGCGGGGAGAGTCATGTTGGCTCTCCCTAGTGCGTAACTGCATTTTCCCTACCTGTACAAGTTTTAAGGGCTCTAATGACCTCGCTGTTGACGAGCCCAAAAGCTCCCCCCCCCCAAAAAAAGAACAACTCATTCCCGAAGAAATAAATTTACACCATCTTCCATATCCTCTATGACCCTTCCGTTGACTGGACTACATTGGGTTTTTCTGTACTTGTAACAGTAAGCAGTTGATCCGTGACATGGGTACTGAAAATTCCATGTGATTAAATAGTCTTCGTTAAAGGTTGTTTGTAATGAGTATCAAAGTAAGGAGGTTAAAGTATTTTTGAAAATTACCTGAATGGATTGATGATCTTATTCCTTCGAGTCAACACATGTGAGACATTTTTCTCCAAGTGTTTTAATGTTTGATGAGAAAGTGCCGAATCTGTTGTCATCAATTTATTTTGATGAGAAAGTAATTTTTTTGCAAAGGTTTTTTGTTTGACGAATCATTTTTACTATTCTAAATATCACTGGTTTTAAATCACTGCTATCCATTATTGATACCTCCCTGCCATCGTCGTTCGATCTTTCTGCTGTAAATAAATGGAATTTCATATCAAACTCAGTGAATGGTTAATAATACTTTATCATGTGCGTTTCACCGTGCCTTTATTGACAGTCAAAAAAAGTCGAATTAAAATATAAAAATACACCTTTTTTATTACTTCAATATAAAAAATGTTAGGGTTGACATTGACATTGACAAAGATTCGAGGCTCTACAATTTCGACCTTCTCTTCAGGCCTGCCGGTTTTTTTTTAGCAAACATAGTAACGTTACACCTAAGTTTATAAAAAATACTAAGTGTTATTACTAGTTTGAATTCTGGAGTATATTCGAACTTGCGTAGATTGGAATATAAAAATGATTGTAATATTCTAAAACAAATGATTAAAGATCATGTCTCAAATTTAAACTTTTTTAAAAAAGCAGTTAATAAATAGTAAGGATAATATTAACTTTAAATTGAAAGAAATGTAGCCTTCGTGTTTTTAATCTCAGTATTTTAATTTTTCATAGGGATTTTAAAAATATATTGAGTTTGGAAGATTAATACAGTTAAACTGTGAAATTAGGAATAATAATAGTTATCAATATTGTAATGATTTTGTGAATTTTTCTTACAGATATTATATTACCATTGTTTGTACTCGACCTCTAGTCTTGAAGAACACCTTTTGTTATCCACATGTTGGCAATAAAGATAAAGAGCGGGGCTGTCATATGTATAACAGATGTTGAAGCACAGACTGATTGAGGAAGACAAAAGAATGGACCCCTCAGGGGGCTCAGCTTCGACTGAGTATGGGTTTGGTGACCCCACGGCCCCGAGCTGGGGTCTGGTACTTCGCCACCAGCCGTCGGACACCGTACGCATTGGACATGCTTCAGCGTCCACCATTGGCGCGATGGTGGAAAGTTGCGTGTTTTGAAGGGCGGAGATCTTGCCTTCATTGGCCGGGTCTCGAGGAAGAATTAAACTTCTATTAAAAAACCCCTCAACCTCAAGGTGTGTTACGCGCCGATGAGGTGAATGGGTGTTGAGGATAAACACTCGCTAGCGGACAACCTCTGGAGCACCTGCCGCACCTCAGTTGAGCAAGGTTTAGTGGCGTTGATGCGGGGGCTCCACATCACCGGACATTTATTTCCTCCACACTCGTGGGACAAACTGAAAGATTCCTGTTTTTCCCTGCATTGCGGAGTGGGCGAGCCGCAAGGTAAGTATTACACCTCAGGGTCTTCGAAGCGGCCAAGGGGGAACAGCCCTCCGGATTCAGGAACAAATAAGGATAATTAGCAGAACATTTCACATGAAAATGTTTTTTTTTGTTATGACACGTATAGACGGGTCACTTGAAAAAGTACCCCCGTTCTACATTTACAAAGGATTGCAGGGTTTAGTTGGAACGATGAAATCAATTAAAAGGATGCGTAATGGATCAATGCTGTTGGAAACCAACTCAAACAGGCCCTAACGCTGTTAAAGTGTGAAACGTTGGGAGAGTTCCCTGTGACGTGCGAGCTCCATGCTGCGCTTAATCGCAGCAAGAGGGTCGTAAAATGCAGGGACTTTATGGATATGACAACAGAAGAACATGTAAAATGGGAGGCTGACCACGTAGTTGAGGTCAGTCAAATCATCAGGAAGGTAAATGATCTTCCGCAGAAGCGCAGATCCTTTATCGTGACATTTGTCTGTCCTAACCTACCAAAGAATCCGAAAGCTGGTTGGCTAAACTAGCCCGTCCGTCCCTTTTTTCCAAATCCTCTGCGCTGTTTTAAGTGTCAGAGGTTTGGACACGATAACATCGTGTAAGGGTCGTGATACCTGCGGAATGGAGACACACGATCCCGGCATCTCATGCCCGGGGCCTGCAAATAGCATTAATTGCACAGACAGCCACACGGTATGGAGCAGGGAGTGTGTCGCCTTTCTTGAAGAAAAGAAGGTGCAGGAAATAAAAACTACGGAGAAGATCACGAACGGTAAAACGCGGAAGAAATACAGGCCTTTACACCCTGTATTTCCTAACAGTTACTCCACCGCAGCCAAGACTTCAAAAATTTTGAAGGCTGAAATTAATAGACCGTACAAGCCTATTTCACTGACGTGTCTACGACCATGTCGTGCAAATGCGAAATAAAAGGTAATTCAGTCGTTCCTGTTGAGCGCAAAACACTATCTACTACAAAGAAACCATCAAGTAGTACTAAACGTCCTGCAATAACAACAGACAAAGACAAATCTGGTTTTTACGGCTAAACCCCTGAACCTTGTTGAATTATAAAAAACAAACAAAAACAACACCATCGAAAAAATCGCCGAAACGTAAAAAGAACGTCTCTGTACTTTCTTCCTCCGAGTCAGAATGAGTATTGTCCGACAGTGACGCGGAAATGCACATTCACGAACCTGACCCCGGAGGTTCCGAACAGCAACGGCTTCCATACTTCAGTAGAACCTTAATGGCTATAGAACTCAAAGTGATGTGTTACAACTCTTAGCGCGTCGTAATCCGATCTGTATTTGCCTGCAAGAGACACACCTTTTACCAGAACACTCACCCTCTCTGCGAGGATACAGAGGCTTCAGATATGACAACAACAAAGGAGATCGAGCAAAAACGTGGAGTGGCCGTGTTTGTTAGAAACACAATCCTTTTCTCACCTGTTCTCCTAGAGATTCAAATTCAGGCTACAGCAGTCAAAATTCAGAGCATACCAGCTACGACCGTGTGTTCAATCTATCATCCTCCGACTCGATATTTCTCGGAAACCCCCCAGGGGGCTTACATCTAGTATGTGCGTGTTTGGCGAACGTGGGGCCCCGAGCTCAGTCTGGCAGTGCTTCCACTTGCTTGTTCCGGGCTCCTTCCTTTGTTTTTCCTGACCTCCCTTGGTCACCCCTTGTTCTTTCCATCCCGACGCTATTGGAACTAGGGTATCATTCATTTTCCCCTTCTCTTTCTTCTTCTCTCGCACGCAGGGAGCTCAGTTCGAGTGAGAATAGGGTTGGCGAACCCACGGCCCCGAGCTGGGGACTGGAACTGCCCCGCCAGTATTCGGACGCCGTAGGCTTTGGTCATGCTTCGGCGACTACCATTGGCGCGATAGTGGAGGGTTGCATTTTTCGAAGGGCGGAGATCTTGCCTTCATTAGCCGGGTCGCGACAGAGGATTATACCTCTATAAAAGACCCTCCAACCTCAAGGTGTGTTGCGCGGCGATGAAGTGAATGGGGGTTGAGGACGAACGCTCACTGGCGGGCGGCCTCTGGGGTGACTGCCGCGCCTCCGTTGAGCAAGGCTTAGTGGCGTGATTCGGGGGCTGCGCGTCGCCGGACATTTGTTTCCTTTGAGCTCGTGGGACGAAGTGAATGATTCCTTTTTTCCCCTGCATTGCGGAGTGGGCGAACCTCGGGGTAGGTGCCGCGCCTCAGGATCTTCGAAGCGGCCGAGGGTTCAGAGCCCTCCCACTTCAGATAACAAGGAAAAATTAAAGAGCATTCCCTACGAGATTGTTTTTGTCGTTATGCCAGGTATAGACGGGACACTTGAAAAAGTATCCCCGTTCTATAATTATAAAGGTTTAGAAGGTCTCGTTAGTTCACTGAAAACTATTAAAAGGTTAAGAAACGGTACTATGCTTCTTGAGACAAAAACAAGCAAGCAAGCGTGGAAACTGCTTGATTGTACTAAGTTTGGGGAGTTCCCTGTAAAGTGCGAACTCCATGCTGCACTTATACGCAGCAAGGGGGTCGTAAGTTGCAGGGACATAATGGAAACGGCAACAGACGAACGTATTGCAGAATGGAATGCTGACCATGTAGTTGAGGTCAGTCGTAAGGTGAATGGTGTTCTGGAGAGGACCAATTCCTTCATCGTGACTTTTGATTGTCCTGAAATACCAAAGGATCTGAGGGCAGGATGGTTGAACCTGCCGGTCCGTCCCTTTATTCCGAATCCTCTGCGCTTTTTCAAATGTCAGAGGTTTGGACACGCGACAGCATCGTGTAAGGGACGTGATACCTGTGGAGGGTGCGAAAGGGAGGCACACGAGTCCGGCGTCTCATGCCCGGGGCCTGCAAAGTGCATTAATTGCACAGGCAGCCACACGGTATGGAGCAGGGAGTGTGTCGCCCATCTCGAAGAAATGAAAGTGCAGGAAATAAAGACTACGGAGAAGATCCCTTACGGTGAAGCGCGGAAGAAATACAGGGCTGTACACCCTGTATTTTTAACCAGTTGCTCTACCGCAGCCAAGACTCCTGTAATAAAGATTTCTCCACGGTTCCAAAACGAGATCTCCTAAATTCCGTGAAGTTGAGGATTCTGAGTGAATGGAGCAATGAATGGTTAGCTGTTGAAAATATAAGCTCCGTCTTATCACATCTTCTGTTAAGTCATGGAGCATTTCCTGTAGGTNTAGGCCAGCCCGGCGCGACGAGGTCCTGCTGCGCCTAGGACATTGTCCTCTCTCTCATCGGTATCTCTTACTACTTGATGATGAACCCGTTCGTGAGGAGTGTAGCTGTTCTCTGACAGTGCGTCACCTACTAACTGATTGCAGAAGATACTCAAGTATACGGAGACAAATTGGTTTGGCTGCAATTTACCAACAATTCTCGGAAATGGAACGGTTAATGTTAAAAAACTATTTAAAAAACTATTTAAAAAACGGTTAATGTTAAAAAACTTTAAAAAACTATTCCCCGAGCTGAGTTTGGCATTACTTCCACTTACTTGTGCCATGCTCCTTCCTTTCTCTTTCCTGACCTTCCTTGGTCACCTCTTGTT
>NNCF01133320.1:0-19560 GCA_002313205.1 Laupala kohalensis | reverse complement strand
AAGGTAACGGGAGCCTATTATCGTACGCATCTAATTGTCCCCGTCGTGGCCACGGCGTCAGCGTGATTGTTCGATACCCGGGCGGGGCAAGATAAAAAATATAGCTTTTCATTTCCATGTTCTAGTTTAAATAGCTGTGGCGTATGAAAATTTCACCTTCTGCGGCTAACAACCGCAGTTGTAATACTTGGATACAACAATCTGGATCCAATCTAGACGCTGTTCCTACTATCTCAAAATTACGTTGTGTCTAGTGAGAAAACTCACACAAACAGAGCCTTACTAGCACTCGTTATCGTGGTCCAATGTTGGCCGAAACGAGAATACATACATATGCATTTAATTAGCCATCTTTTTACTAGACTTACATGAGCTAAAGAAAAGCACAAAGTGTACTTTTATAAAGTTTCATTTGAAGTTATGTAATTATTTTATAAAGCGAGAGGTATTTTAACTTTCACGAAAATAAACAGAACCCCCGCCAAAAACAAAAAAATTAGAGAAAACGACCCAAAAATCATGCGTTTCAGAAAATGTCCACAATGTTCTGTCATGTTTTGTTAGCTATCTTTATTGACTTACTCTTTCAATGGGGATAAAACAGCTCAAACATGAGGAACTTTTTTTAAAAAAATTCATTGCACATTTACAATCTGTTCATGATGAACGTTCATCAAATATTGTTACATAGAAAAATAATAACATTTGAAAGAAACAATGATCTTCAGTTCTTAACTATAGAAAACACACACACAAAGCCAGAAGCGATATGGAAGAGTTAATGTTTTTGTTCTTTTAAGTCTATATGTATCAAGTCTGTTATCCAGGAGATTGAGCGCGAGATGATTTGTATCTTCAGCTGTGAGATGAAATGGTGTCTTGAATTGTTGAGGATATGTGGATGGTAGCGTTAGTGAGAAACCAGGGAGCAAGCAGTTATATTGCGTAGAATTTTTGATTGAAGTCTTTGGATTATATCTATGTTAGATGAGCTAGCACATCTCCAAATTTGTATTTCTTACGTCCAAATAGGAATTATTATGGTCTTGTAGATAAGAGCGACAAATGAGAACGTCTTCCAAGTAACCAATTGAATTTCCTTACTGGAAGTTCTATTTGCTGCTTTTGCTTCAATATGTGCGGTCTATGTTAACCTTCTGTCCAGTTGTATTTCAAGATACTTAATGCTTTCAACTTGAGGGATAAATTTACCATACATCTTCACGGGAGGAGGACAAATTTGTTTTCTCAGTGAGAAAATGGCATGTGCAGATTTGTTTTCATATATTTTGACTTTCCATTTCCAACACCAGGCACACAATAGGTTTATATGCTCTTGAAGACTCTCCAAAGTAACTACATGATCCTCATTCACGAACAAAACTGCTGAATCATCAGCAAACGTAGCTAAGGTAGATGTATTAATTGTAGGTACACCTGAAGTAAAAATAAGGTAAAGAACTGGTCCAAGAACGCTAACTTGACATACCCCAGCTTTAAAAGGTAGGAGATTTGACGAACTTGACTTAGAAAAAGCTGTCAGCAAGGTAAGATTGAGGACATTTTTTAAATATTTATTTTAGGCTCTTTTCAAGCCTCCCTGTCTGTGATGCAGAGCAATACAATGATACAAGATCTATTTTACAAACTCTTTGCGCTTCAGTAGTTTGCGCTGCACTTCTTCGCCGCATATAGCGTTGCCCGTACCCGCCAATTAGGAGGCGTGTGCATATCTACTTCCTCTTTTGTCCACATCTTTTAAACTTCTTATTTTATTAAAGAAAATCATTAATGTTTCAAATTTTTCTTTTGTCTCTATTAGGTAGTTTCCTGTTCTTGTTGTCATAAAGTCTTGTCTTCCATATTCCCAGAAATATTCTGAACGTTCTGACGCATAAAAGGGGCAGTACCATAGCACAAGTTTCGCATAAACATGCTGCATCATCAGTTATTCGACATCTGTTTTTATATTGTCCAAATGACCGATCAAGAAATGAACCATTGGTTTAAATGGTTAAAACCTTTTCTATTGTTAGTTGCAAAGCAAACATCAGGAACAAAATTGTAACTCACTCTTCCTTTTAAACTCATCTCCCATCTTTTCGCCTGTGAATTTAATAACAAGCTGTTAATTTTCCTTTCGTTTTTTCTTCTTCTCGCTCTAACTTTTCTTCATTTATTGTTATTTTCCCGTCTGTTTTCAAAACATATCTATACTTCATTTTTAGTACATGTAGTCCAATGGGTATTATTCCTGCAATTACATTTAGGGTCATTGTCGACACAGTTCTATAACTCTTAACTATTGGTAATAAGCATATACCAATAGCTCTACTGTTGGAAACTCTGTTCAAATTTAACGTTTACTATTCGTTCTCCCCATGTGATATTACCACAAGCTTTTGCCTGCCGTAAGTCTCCTGTGTATAACAATCTCAGATATTTAGTGTGGATGTCATATCGATGTACTCCTATGCTATGCATACTGTATAACGTTACTTGAACCTTCCTTCTGATGTATCCTAGATGTTTTTCATAGTTTAATCGCTCATCAATGATCACCCCTAAATATTTGTAGCTTCGCACTATCTGTATTTTTACATTGTTCAAGGTAAGTTTAATCTCTTCTATGTTGTACAAGATGTTCAAACCACATGCAACGTGTTTTCTGTTCCGAAATTGTTAATCCATACTTCTGACATTATTTGGCATTTATGTAGTTCTTCATTTGCTTGTGTCTCCAATTTTGCGCATGAATTTCCATATATTAATGCCATGTTGCCATGTCGTCTGCATACGCAATTACATGAGGACAGTCCCGTTTTCTTGGTTTACTCAAGTTCTAGCCTTGCCTAGTTGAGAATCTTCTTTGGCAAAATTATTTATATTTACGAGATGATGCAGTCGGCACGCAACACAAAAATCACTTTCAAAGGCTGAGTCTCCCTGAGAAGATCGGTCGTACTGATAAGAGATGCCGTGATTTAAATAAGTACGCGCACTGTTTGTGGGAGAGTGCATCGGATAGATGCGCACTCCTTGATGGCTAGCGAGAGACTTTTAACATGAGGACCTAGAAACTAAAAGTTCGTGCAAGTGCATTTATGTCGAATTTTAGAAGGGAGTATTTTGAGTGGACCACAGTTAAACCAATGCATTCAAATGTGCGATTCAATAATCAATTTAATGCGTTCTAAAGATATATCTTTTATTTTCAGATTGTAAATAACAAGGAGACTGGAATTGATGTTGATAAATGGGATTATCTTTTACGAGATGGAAAACAATTAAACTTAGGAATGACATTTGACTATGAACGTCTCATGAAGAGTCTCCGAATATGTGAAACTGGATACCGTACCAGTTCCAAAATGCGTATCTGCTACAGGGATAAAGTAAAAAGTGATATCATGCAAATGTATGTCATGCGTTCAGAATTACACAAAAAAGCAGCTCAACATAGAGTTGTCAGATGTTTAGATGCAATGTGAGTACCTTTCTTCAAGAATATATTTAAGGAATACATCTTTCTCGAAAATAATTTACAATTACCAAAGTAATTTACAAAAGTAGACAAATGAATACAAATATGGTCCCCAGTGTGTCTTAACAAGGTGGATATCGTTCGAAACACTTTTTAGTATATCTATGCTGCGAGTATAATATAAGACCCTATTTTATATAAGTCAACTCAGAGCCTAAACTACTGAAGCTAGAAATACGAAATTTGGAGAGTACGTTTCTTCGGTAAAGTAAGCTACAACTAAGAAGGGATTATTTAAAATTACAATTTTTAAAGGGTAGATAGAGTAAAATGTGGTAAGTTTACAAAGTTTTCGTTATTTTCACTATATATCACAAACTAATGTCCATGTTTTAATATCTCTGTTTAAGTATAGAAATGGTGTTATATCAAACATCTTAAAACCAATTTCCCGATATTTTATTTTTTGATGGGTGAAAACAGGTAATTATTTCGGGCGTCGTCCAGACGGACTAACATTAATCAACGTAGAAAGAAACAGTTCAAGATAGGTGGTTTATTTAAAATTATGACCAGAGTTATTTTTGTATTATGGAGAAAAGGGTATTTTGAAATTCTGATTTTAAAAGCGTAAAACAGTATGAATTGTGATGTCTCTGATTGTACTATTATCATTACAGCTCATAAAATATTGAGATATCATCTCAATTTCTGTATGTAATCATTGTAATTTATAGATTTAAAAACAGATTTTTGTATTTTTAAATAGTTTATTTTAACAATCAACATTAGTTAGTACCAGCCGCTTTGCTACCATGAAAATATGGATTTTTGTACAATTATTCCTGCTAAAACACCATCGAAAAAAGTCTAAACAGAATTTCAAAAACATTGCAAGGAACTTCTGTACGACTCGCCTTAGAAAACGCATGTGCCATATTTAGAAGCTAATGGACACCTAAAACCAACTTTAAACTAAACATAAAAAACTCTAATTTGCATTTCGGAAAACATTCTCCATATTGTTCATGAACACAGGCTGGAGAACGCGTGTACCTAATTTCGAAGCTCTAAGAATACAATATCTAAAACTCAAAAAATACGTTTTTAAATGAACAAATAACAGTCTTTACATTCAGAAACAGATGATTTCTCAATTTTTTATGAGTTGCATTGATAATAGTTATTACTATTATCAGTCACATCTCATACTGTTTACTACTTTTAAAATCAGAATCGCTGCACGTCTCACAACAACGAAAGCTTAAAAAGATAACAAAGAAAATCTAATTCGAATAACGATTTTTTTTCCAGAAGTTCACAGGGAACAATTTAGAGAACACACGTGCCAAGTTTTAAAATTCAAGGTCTTTGAATTGGTTTTAAGGCCTTCTCATATATAATATACGCCAAATTGGCTCGAGTCCAGCTAAGACATACAAAACATGTTGATAGATTTATAAAAATCTCCGCAATCGAACAAACTGCCCTGCGGCGGGGACACCTTGATGAGCCCGCATTCAGCCACTTCTTGAATCTTGTTCTTTCTATGAAATTTCATCTACCTGGAAGGTTACTCGTTTTGATTATTCAAAAAATTACTACGTACCACTCGCCTAACGTTCTGCTGTACATGTCAAGCGTTCAAAACCTTTTAAGATTACTTCTCTTCTAGTCACATCAATTTTGTCTTCACGAATATTAAAAAGTGGTAAAAAATTTCTGAATAGATACCTGTCATAAAAATTTGACTTTTTTAAAATGTTGTGAAAATTCTTGTAACTAATAGTCTGTGCGTGTAATAGGTTATGAAGACCGTTATCGGCAGCAGAATAAATATATGTGCCTACCTATCAAACAAAACAAAATGTAAAGAAAATTGTTAATTTATTTTTATTAACGACTAATAGTTAGTTTATTTTCCTCCACGTGCTCATACGCAGTTTGTAACTACTTTTTTGACAATAAAGTTTATTCATTTGATCAGAAAATGCGTTAGTAGTAATAGAATTAGAATATGAATTAATATATTACTTTAATTTTTCATAGGTGGATTGATGCTTTATTGGAAATTGATAGAGAATGTTATTCAATTGATGGGTAAGTACTATTAATAGTAAATCTACCTCTCATTAAAAAATATTAGATAAAAAAGTTGTACAACTATTCTTAGGTCAATAACTAGTCAAAATTAAAATTTGTACGAGGAAGATAACTTTTGTCAGAAAATGTTCCCACAAAGAAATTTTTCCAGAGAAGTAAAAAGTATTAATGGTCCATTGTGGTCATAAATTTTCATCTACTTTAATTCCGAAATATATTAGATCCAAGAGAAAAGTATGTAAACCGAATTTAAAATTTTTTTAAATAAATTTATTTTAGTTTTTTGTTTTATTTAAATGTGATGGGGGAGACTGAGCCGGGAAAGTACTTACAGATAGAGTTAACTTAAGCAGTGAACTATCTTTTGTAGATGACAAAAATCTTTTAATGGTTTATACCCTGTCCTGACTTTCTGGGAAATTAATTATCTGTATAATCTTCGGTTAGTCTAACTTTTCTATTTGAAGCGTCTCACATAATAGATTTCAACTATCAAAAAATTTACATAATCCATTTCAATTATTTGCAGTATAATTTTACATGAGACCCACAACTTTCCACATTTATATGAGAAATTAAATGATGATTTATTTCAAGACATTTTAACTTCTACATTCTCAAGATTTAAGACATCCAGAAAATTGTTGGAAAGAATGATTTCGAGAAACTTCTACAACTTTTTCCCCCCAGAAACAAAGGTAAGAGTAGTGTTAAATATAAATTTAATAAATTTGTTGCTTTCAAGTATTTGTTTTTAATCTTAAATATTGTAATAGTCATTAAAGAATGCAGAAGAAGGAATAAAACTCAAAAATTATATTGACAATGAAGTCAAAGAAATAAGGCAGCAAGGGAGTCATGAATTGTTTGTCACTTACGAAGAGTTTGAGATTAAAGGATTACTTAGCAACGTATATTTGTACCATAAAGGAAGTTATGAAGGACATACAGAAGAAAGTAACCTTTGGGAAAATGCTCAAACGTTTTCTAATCAACCGTAAGTATTAAAGTATGTAAACATAAAGTAGTTAATTTATTTTTATTGCTTTCTCAGTTTTAGCTATTAATCTCTTATTTTCGGAGTATTTTGGACGTAATTGCGGTCATTTTGGGTATTATTATGATTTCGTCAGGGTTATTCGGAAAGGTACCAAAACAACTGATGAGGCTGGAAAAAGAAACGTTTACCCGATACTCGCTGGGTTGGAATCTTCTAACAGCTGTACCTTCTATTCTCAGACCGATAAATTTTATTCCGTTTACTCTCTTTCTCTCCCTCTCTCCATCTTCGTTGTTTATCTCTACATACCCTGCCAGGCAAAATAGGGGCGCTCTTCATTCATCTCTTCATAACTTATTTGCTTTGGAATGTATCAAAGTGGCATTTGGGGTGAGGATGCTCCGATATTTCCTCTAGACACACCCTTTTCGGGAAATCTGCGTCATCCCTTTCACACTGGGCCACCATTACAGTGTCGATGGGTGGAAATTTCGAGAAAATCAAACATCATAATGAGTAGTGTGATAGATTATATACATAAATGAACTTTTAACAAACAGAGACGAGTCTTGAAACTTGTCTCCGTTTTTGATCAAACCAAGAAAACTGATGAGCGATCAACTTCGATCTATAAATTTTATTAGTTTATTAGATCTCCGTGTGGGAGAATTCGGAAATGAATATGTTCAACGGCGTTGGTACGAAAAAAGAACACATATTTTAGAATTGTCAATATTTACATTTTATATTGAAAAAAAGGAGAAGAAATATTTCAGTTTGAAGATAACATTTTACAACTTTATAGAGGTGGAGATGTGAATGCTAGATCCTTTTTGGGGGGGAATCGAATAAATAGAGAACAGACATTGGTAGATTAATATTTAAATGAGATTTGATTATATGTTATGTGTTCTAACCACAATTTCCGGGACGTAAAATTAAAAATCCTTCATTGACATAACATTGCAGAATCGGGAAAAGACGGTAACAGTGTCACAGCGAACAATTTAAATTACATTGTGTGTGTAAAAAATTAGAACACCCAGGGTTATCCACGGGGATGAAATTAATTATAGAAAAGGTGACTTGGAACGTTATGAGAAGAGTATAGAGACACAACAAGAACATTATATACGGAAGAACGAAGGAAAAGATTTACGGTAGGACGAGATACAACTCGAAGTGTCGGGGAGGTTAAAACATTTTTAGAATAAAAGGGTGTGGATATCTTACACACAATCATGACAGTCGCTTTTGTCACGCGTGTCAGCCTTTCCTAGACAATTTTGTTTCTCCCTGAAGGCTCTCTTTCGCCGACTTTCAAACAAATAATCAAATTAGGGCCAACAAAGTTTTCCTTTTTATCTTCTCAAAGACTCAACTAAAGAAGGTACTTACATCAAAGTCAATTTGACTATTGCGTTTTAAACATTCTAAATACATACAAACGAAGTCTGTGTTGTTTGTTGGAAGGTTTTATATGCACTCTAGTTTGGATGGTATTGAACTCAAAAAGTGAGATATTGATGTCCAGGAAATTTCCCATATACATTTCAATAATATATGATTTTTCTTTCGTGTTTTATAGATTGGAATGTTATCGATTGGACGTGTTCTTCTACACTAAAGACAAACCAACTGATGATCAAAAAGAAATTTTGGAGCGCGAAATAGAGCGAATTCTACACTTAGGAACCAACATCATTCCGTCGGTACATGAGGGCGAAGGGGTACTAGCCGCACGACCTGGAGCGAGACTAGTTCTCTTTTTTTTCTTTTTTTCTGTACTTACGATACTACTGGTATTCTTGCATTTATGCGAACATTATCTACATATTATCAAAAATTATTATTAAAATCCTTTTAAAATTGGTTTTTACATTATTTATCTTGGTGAAAAAAAAATGTTATGTGAACTTTAGATATACGCATCAATTTATGGTGTAAAAATTGTAATATCAAAAAAAAACATTTATTTATATTATCACAACCGAATGAATAATTTGATTGATGTAATAAAATTTCATAGTGTTTTCAAAATCGCCTGTAACTTAGCCAGGATTTTTTTCGGTGTTGGGATATCTCAAAGTTCTGTTCCAGAAGTGTTGTTAAGGGTAGTCACGATTTATTAAAAATTAGGAACAAATGCTGAATGCATTATTTAACATAATGTCCCATATTTGTCACTAGAAAAGTATGGAAAGACAAGTTCATGAAATACAATTTGGAATGTAAATTATATTTCAGAAGACAATAATAGTAAGAAACAGTTACAATTTGTGTTAATATATAGTGAACTTTTTCTTTTAATCTTTGACAAAAACATTTTTTAACAGTACCGTGAAATAAAATTGTGAGAGTGTCTAATAAAATCTCCATATAAAAAACAAGACTAGTAATAATAGCCCCCAGTCCTTTTTTCATTGTCTTTATGTTCAAAATATTATATGGATCAACGAGTGAAGAGCAAAAACACTGATTCTGTTGCTGGTTATGTTCCTACATCATTCGAAGTCAAAATAATATCTAATGTTCTTATTTGTTTTAAAATGTTTTACTGCATTGTTCGTTCAAGATAAAAACAAATACTTCAGTAGTTTAACTTAATACTTCTGTAGTGGGAGAATTGTCATTAGGCAATATCTCTTAGTATTTCTATGTACAACTTTCATCTCATAAAATTTGTCTATCATTCTTTGTATTTGTCAATCATTCATTGTATTTGCAAATAAATCTTAATGTGTATATATTATTATTATTATTATTATTAAATACACGATCATGTATATTAGCATACTCTTTCATTGAAAATTCTAGTGCATGCACGTCTTGTTCGATTAAAATAACCTTATATTGTCCTTTTCTGCATTCATATTATTTTATATATATAATATATATTCAATGAACACCGTTTTATTTTTTAAATATGCTAAAAAGTTGTGGAATAATTTTGTTCAGACATTTTTGATAAGTTCTCATTAAACAAGTGAGTCGAATCTTTTAAGGCAATGTATTGAATCATTTACTAAGTGAATCATCTCTGGAGAACAATCTCTTTGGTCAATTTAAGTGATTTATCTTGATTGTTGATAAGCTAAGGAAATTTTCCTTTCAAGCCATAGGTTGATTCAAATATTTTGCCATATACTTAAAAAATAAAATAATTTAAATAAAATATTCATCATCATATAATTTACTGAGTTAATTACAATTTCCTTCGCCGACTACATTGGAGTGTTAATGCTGTATCACGCAAGAGTTGGGCGAAGCCAAAACTTCCTCGTATCGTCACGAGACGTCATTCCTGATCGAGTTAGCAGAATGTCACATCGATTCATCGAATCAAATTGGCAACAGCGCACTATATAAACCACATGGCCTCTTCTCTTCTCTACTCTACGCTACTTCTACACGAGATTCAGTGCTAATACACGACTACTATGATTACTACTACTAATGAGAGGATAAACTTCTGATCTCGCCTCTCTTATCGTAGTTCGAACTCTTTACTGTCGGCGCCAAACCGACATATATTTTCTCTTCTTTAACCCTTCACAATAGGGATTATTACGTTCGAACACATCGCATCGCTACTTTTATTCTCGTCGCCAAGCCGACATTTTCTCGCAAGATCGAGCCTGTAATTGCACCTCAGAAGATACGTGCAACCAGAGATTTACTACTCATCAACTTTTTCTTTGTCAACACGTCAACCATCCGGATCAACTCTACAACAGCTTCAACCAACTGGTTTCCAGGATCTTCTCTCCATATCATCATGTCATCGCTAGGAAATCAGTATTGTATTATTATTTCTCATCATATCATAGCATGTCATTAAGTCATTTTAACATTGTTAACAATTAACTTTCATCTCACTCCCTCACCCATCATCACTTTGCATTTTTCCAATCATTTTGTTCTTGTGCAGGTAAGATTGAACTTGTCTGTACAAATATATTGCACAAAAAAACAACAACAGATAAATCTATTACAAATCTGAAGTAAGGGGTTTTCAGTCTTTTTTAATATCACATTCAACTTCGACTCGGATGTAAACTTTAATGAACAGTTGAGATTAGATTCTTGTTGTATATTCGTAAATCATCAGACTACTATGTTTTTATCAACTAATTATAACTAATACTAACTAAAAATCAGAAATAATGCGTAGATAAAACATTATGTACAATATAACGAGAGCTTGTGACATGACTTCAAAATCGGAATGACGAGTGCTAGTGAGGCTGAGTTATTGATTTGAGTTTACTCACTAGAAACGTCGAAAACTTGAGATAAGAGGAACAGCGTCAATAGAATCCAGATTGCTGCATCCGAGTATTAAAACTGCGGTGTTGAGTCGCAGACACGCTATTGTTAGTCTCATAGGGTGAACTTTTCAACCGCCACAGCTATTTAAACTGAGACATGAAAATGTAAAGCTACAAATTTTATCTTGCCCCACCCGGGATGACTTGGTGACCAGCAATCACGCTGACACCGTGGCCACAAAGGGGTTTATGTATATTGTAACAAAACGTAATTAAACACATTAAAAATATAGCGTAGTGGCTCACACTCACCTTTCGAAAAATCTTAATTTCCTCGGCTAGCTCGTTCTCCTAATTTTATACATGGGTTCGATATTATTTATATAAGGGAAAACACATACTATGGTTCCTTAAGAAGGAAAACGCATGGTAACAAATTGCCTTACTAATTTTAATTACACAAGATGATATGAAATTTGAGTACATTAAAAACAACCCCGAAAAACCACACGTTATTTCCCCTTTTTATCAGATTTATACCTTCATTGACAAAACAAACCCTTTACTTAATTTAAACACCATTTCTAAATCGAATACCATAATAAATTTACAAAGTACAAATACAATTTGAATCGCTCATCTTCAATTTATACCCAATTTAGTAATTATCACCGAGTTCCAAAGTTCTGAGCATGGGCGTTCATTATTCTCTTTGACGTACTGTTTCTTATCGCTTTGCGCTTTACCGTTGTAGGTGCTCGCAGCCAGCCATTAAGCAATACCTGGACAAGACAACAGATCTGCCTCAGAAGTTGTTGGAAACGGAACAGAGCCCCAGACGGTCTCACTGCTGGTCATCAACGCCGTGGGTAGTCGTCCTAGCGTATGACGTCAGCATTCCCTCCAGGAGCACTGATCCATTCTCCGAATTCCTGCGGTCGCAATTTCCCGGAACACCATCACGAACCGATTGGTATCAAGACTTTCTGAACGGAGAAAAATTCTGATAACTCCAAAGAGTTGGATAAGCGACCTGCTACCACCTCGTGGCAACTCGGAGTGACTGAATGTTGACAGAAGAGGTCATAAGTCCTCAATGTTAACTCGGAAACAACTTATTCGAAAAGTGCCATTATAACAAACAACACAAAGTTCCAAAATGTCCGCAACGGATACGCGTCTCGCTCTCGCAACGAACGTCTCTAAATCTCAACGTAACGTCAAAAAATAAAATGTTCTGCAACGTCCAAATAATAATCTCATAATGTTGATCTCGGAATGAAATTCTCCGAATGAATGTCCGAATCTCGCAATGTTCTCAGTTCGTTTCTGCTGTTCTATAAATGGGTTCGCTCCCACTCTGCTCGTCTTCCACTTACACACGTGATGTTTTTTTGAAAATCATGTGACTGACGTATCCAATACTCTCAAAAGCCCTTCCCCATAACGTCACTTGCCATAGGTCAATTTTCACTTGATCACGCACGCGCCAGGCCAACCCACGCGCAGCATTTTTGAACGTTTCTATGATCTACGATGTTTCTCTCGACCGTTTTTGAGCGGTCTACACTTGGCGGTTTTTTAACCGCAAAGCCGCAAACATAGTTCACTTTCTATTTTCAACGGCCAAAATCCCTTTAACATTTTTAGTCCCCACAATCTCGTGTACCGCCGATCGCGCCCTGGCGCTGGCCGTTGCGTACCCTCACACACCCACGCAGCTTATTGTATTCCTTTTAAACCCATAAAACCTTTCTACTCTCCGCGACTATCAGCTGCTTGTGACCTCCTTTTCCTTAAAAAAACACGTGGTAAATTTCCGTTGAGCTTGTATTCTCTCCCTGAACTACGCGTTTTTTTCCCAAAACAAGTATGTGGCGATGCCCTTCTGTTTGAATTTATTTCTTGGAATGAGGAGGCTCCCGCCCATCCAACGGCTGAAAAACGTCCTCTCGTTCCCTCCTCACGACTGACTCGTAACGACCGCGGAAACTTTCCGCTTAAAATACATTCTAATCGAAATTAACCTGATAAAATTGATTATTTATTTGAAATTAATCAAATATTACAATATATTGTAAGAAATAATTAGTTTCAATTTTTTGAACAATCAATGAATAAATAAGGAATCACTTATTTTGGGAGTCCTAAAATATACGAAAGAAAGGGGTGTTGGGAAGTGACGCGCGAAGCCTCGAAAACCCGTCCCAATAAATTTAAAGAGGGTGGTTTGGTGTGTCAAATATAGTAGTGGAAGGAGAAAGAAACAATCTTTGTTCCGAAGCACGCATCCAGGCGCTGCTAGAGTTTATAATAAATACTTAGTTGGGGTATGTCGTAAACTCTGGTGAGAACTCTTAATCACGTTAAGTCGGAAGGGACGCGAAAATAACTGACCTCGTAAAATGGAACGCGTCGAAAACACGTTCTAACAATTTTGAAAGGAGAATGTGTCATGTTCCGAGAAGAGAGAGGGGAAGGGGAAAACAGCTATCGTTAGGAATGAGCGTCCAGACGCTGTAAAAAATCGAAATAAACAATTAGTTGTGGTATTTCGAGAATCCCTAGGGAAAATGTAATGAAGCTTAGTTTCGTAGTTCAAGGGGGACACGAGCATAAAAGGCTTATTGTGATGAGACCCTTCGCGGGAAGGAGACGCATTCAGGCAGTTTTTGGGGCAAAAGGTCTGGGTTTTGATCCTAACTAAACAGAAGAAGAGGTGGAGGGGTGGCGACCACAAATGTGAGCGCGTTTATACATTGATGAAGGAAGGTTACCTTCGTCTAGCAGACGAGGGAATTTAAAGTGTTATTTGCGGGGGCAGAGAAATGAATTCCGTTTGGCGAAGTGAATAGGGCTTTATGAGGAACTGAAGACACGACGATATTAATTTAGATGATAACTGGAAAAATACCAGGTCACGATGCAAGGCATTTTTTATTATAACACGATCGGTGATTCGTTGGTACAAGAGGTCTACGTCACAAAAATTGTAACCATTCTGAGGAAGTCATGTGAGTGGCTGCTCGTTGATGATTGGTTGAAAAGATTGAATGCCGTAAGCGAGGGGTGGAGCGAAACTAGTCCAGCTCAGTAAGACAGGTGGGGAGTTTCCTATTTAATGTTGGGACGAAGAGGCTATGGAATGATTTTTGAGAAGTATGATTATCAGTCAGTCGGTAAGCTGTTCAGATATACTTCGGTATACTCTGATATTGTGTTACAGAGACACTGTTCGTGATAGACTGATCGAGATGCTCTGTTGGAGAGGCACTCATGTATAGATGCACCGTCTGACTCGCATCGGCGTCCATTATTCTAGAAAGTTTTTTTTGTGAGTCTTAGGGCCGATTTCAGAGTCTGCATGACTTACTTATAATACTTATTTATAATGACTTATATTGAGTAAGTCCTTAAGCAAACACTTCTACTCATTCGTCAACCAGAGACAGCACTTAATGAAACCCTTGAGGGAGCATTTGTTGCTATAAGTGCCACAAATAAGTTTGGGGTGGCGCGCTCTTAAGAGAATCACTTCTACTTATTAAGAGATACCGCTCGCGTGGAACCGGTCGACGTGTGTTTCGTATTGTACATAAAACTGCAAATCTATCATGTGTGATGATTTCGGAGAGTATTTGGACTTTCTGGAGTTTGAGGATATAATAGAGGTACTGCAAGTACCGAGGAGGTATATTCCCGATGTGAAAAATCCTATGGAAGCATTTAGAAATACACCATACAAGACGCTTCCGTTTCTCCAAAGAAGTGGTCAGAGTTCTAGTGCCTCTTATCGAGGAAGGATCGCCTGTATCCACTAATAATAGAGGATTACCTCTTTCAGGATTGACGAAAACGCTGATTCCTTTAAGGTTATATGCTTCGGAATTATTTAAAGTAAGAACTCATTGTAGTACACTGTGAAGTTATATAAGGTTATGTACCTCTAGTATTAACACGAATTTGAATTTTCAGTTGCTGTACGGTGCTCTATTTCGTGTAAGCCAGTCAGTGTGTAGAACAATTTCTGGTGTTTCTGAGATTTTGGCTGCTAGTGTTAATAGATTTGTAAAATTCCCCTCTACGCCAGAAGATTTTGAAGACCTGAAACTTCAATTTTACACCAAAGCAGATTTTCCTGGTGTTATTGGAGCCGTTGACGGAACTCACATTCCTATCAAAGGTCCTGGGAATCAACAAGAGGTGTTCCGAAACAGGAAGGGTTTTTTCTCAATCAACGTTCAAATTGTTGCTGGCCCAAAAGAAGAGATATTAAATATTGTTGCAAGATGGCCAGGATCGCCACATGATGTCAGTATTTTTGAGAACAGTGGTGTAAGAGTTAAGTTGGGAGAGGGTTTGTTGTCAGATCATGTTTTAGGTATATTTATACCCCTGTCCCTAATCCTAGCAATGAACATGAGAGGCAATATAATAGGTCTCACATTGTGACCAAGAGTATCGTGGAAATAACAATTGTACGCTGGAAAACGAGATTTTCATGTTTGTACTTCGAACTACAAAACAAGATAATAACCTTAAGGATAATAACTGCATGTGCTGTCCAGTACAATATTGGCATTGGAGCAGGGGACACATGGAAGTGCGATGAAGTAAAGGGTGGGAAAGGAATTATTGAAGTCCCCGTACATGCTTTGCAGGAGGAGTATGTGAGGTTAATTTGATACAGCATGTGTTTATTGAGAGATATTTTTGATTATAATTTGTTTATTTCTGTACGCAATCTTGCCACCATTGAGTATGTATTGTTTGTAGCCTCATCCCGACCCTGTTAATAATCAGTTTTGGCAATAAATAATATATGTCCATGATTTCCCTTAATTTTTATCATTTATTCCAGAATATAGTTTTTTTAAGTTGTTAAAAAATCTTAGAGATATTTGTTGTATTTGACTTATCTTAATTACCACTGTAAATTAATTCAAATATATTAATATAAAATAATTTACATAAATTAATATAAATGTATCAGAATACATCACATAATAACATGCATCTTCATCAGGTGTTTCATTTAGTAAGTAAACATTTTAGGTACATATTGATTTATTTCAGATTTTAAATAAATCTAAAAAATTTATAAAAGAAAAAATATAACAAATTATTCCAAAGGACTTTATGTGAAAGAGAACATTCTTCATAATATGAAAAAGAGATACGGATCACAATGTTATAAGGACTACAGGATTTCATAAATTACTCCGGTAAATACAAGATTTGCTGGGCTGAAAATGATAGTTGTCGAGTAATGTATCTAAAGCATTAATTCATTAAATGCCTGATGAAGACCATTTCAAATGTTGATAGTTTCTCATGAATAAATGTATTGTATATACTTGGATTAATTATGGAGAAACTTATGCATCTTCCTTAAATATACTTATTTGAATTTTAAAACATTCTAAAACATAGTGGGTAATACAATTATAAATACCACAAATGAGATCTAGCTGCAAATTTAATAGTTTACCTTAATGTTGCTAAAATAATGCATTGATAAATGAAGGATGAGAAATTTGCATTTAAATTGATTAATATGAATGAGAAGTTATTTTGTCAATTGTAATTTTTCTTCTTTCTAGTAATAACGAATATGACTTGAAATTTAAATTGGTAGGTTTCTAAGTAAAACTTATAAAGAATTCTTTGCAATTTACATAATTTGCTAATGATAAGTATGATACAGGCCATAAAATTAAATTAATAGCAGGAAAATAACTAGGTACCTATTATTAGTCATATTAAAGATTGTGTCAAGCAAGTTATGAAGCTTCATACTATTATACTAATTTCAAACTCATTAATTTGGTTAGCATTGTTTCATTATTACATAGATCCAGTAAATATGAAATTCACTAATTCTTTCAATATTAACCAATAATTCAACCATTTCCCACAAGTTTTACTTGTAATCAATGCAACAGAGATTAACCACTTCTCATCAGTACCTATACTTGTCCTTTATAAAGTGCCATTATGTAGGAGTGAAAAGCTTGCTCAGCATTCACATAACATTGGAGGGTGACATTATCAAAGGATTAATAAAGCTAGTGAGATAAATAACATTTCATTTATTGCACAATAATAAAGTATATTTCCATAATACAAAATATCTGCATTTTATCAAAAGTCAGTAAAATGTAAGTAATTTACACTGAACAGCAAAATTGTGAACTCTATGAAATTCACAATTGAACTGTAATAAAGTACACCATAACTTCAAGAATACTACATTGGAGTGAAACATGCTTCAGAAGTTCCTAGGCATTACAGAAAGTTTCTTGCACATTTTCAGTGCAGGTACAATACTACCAGAGTATGTTTCACTCAGAAAGACAGCTAACTACATAATACCTAACACTACAAGAAATATTTCCTACTAATGCAATTAAAAATTTCTTCTTCCATCACCAAATGCTAACTAAATTATGACACAAAACTTTAAAAGGGAATTAGAACAAAAAGGTTTCTACTCTAAAAAACAACTACAAATTCAGATTCTACAAAAAAAAATTAGAAGAGAGGTTGGCAAAGAAAAACAAAATACGAAGTGTTTCAGAATGCTTTTTGCCTGGATGCAAGAAGCATCTAAAACGTGAAAGGAAATAGTGTCATGGAATACTTCATTATTTTCATCTGAAAACCTTTTGTGTAAACTGTGTTACAAAAAACTGAAATTGCAAAATCCTACACCAAAGGCTGTCAAATGTACAGAATAATCATTATACTTTTCCAGTTTCCAGTGTAGCATGGCTAATTCTATCGCCCTCCTCTCTTTCTGGAAGGCCTCCTATTCCGGGCCAGTCTTTAAATTCTTCCTTCATAATTCTACTTTCAGTGTTTGTTCCTCACGACTCATCTCTCCTAAATCTTTTTCACGTTTCCGCTGATAATTGGCCCTCCCTAAACGATAGTCACCTTCATTTAGTAAGCTCTCCTTCCTTGAAACCTTTTTTCTTTTTGTTTGTCCATTTTCTACAGCATTTAAGTGTCGCATGGCCCAAATCCATTGAACAGGATGGTTCACAATTTTGCACATTACTGTTCACCTGCTCATCTTCTGGCACAACACACTCCACAAAACCATTAGAACTTCTCGCTCTTGCAAAAGCACCGTGTCNAGGTCCATTATCAGTCTTCATTGCATTTCTCTTCTCTAAGGCCAACTCTGCCTTTCTCCGGAACTTTATGTTTTCCAACAACTTCCGCAGTTGTTCAGGGGTTCTCTGAAAGTCAGAAATTATTCATTTTAAGATTTGATAATGATGATAAGATTTGAGAATACAGAATATTAACATATTCGAAAGTTTTATTACTTACTGAATCATTTTTAGCATTGGCATTAAACTCTGCAGAGATGACATCCAACGCTTTCTTCTTATCCAGCACTGAAACATTATCCGACTTCTTGCACTCGACAAGGTTTTTATATTTGACCNAAAAAACTCCAACCAACAACAAAACTATTTTTCTTAATTACACCGACTATGAAAACAACAAATTTACTACCCACAATTACTGAAATACTTTAAAAATACAGGTGGAAAATAGATGTTAAATATAAAAGGGTAAATAAATTGAATATATACTACCAAACACTACTTTGTAAAATACTACCAAAAACTAAACTTCTACTACAAACAAATGAATGAATAACTAAGTATTACAAGAAAAATAAAATAATCAAACTAGAAAATACAAAAAAATCTAACACCATGCAAGAAAAAAAACTAAAAGAACATAAATAAAAGGAAATACAATACAGATAAACAGCAACCACACTACAAATGCTCCAATGTCTCCAGACGCAACAACTCTCAGAACACAGGGATAACAAAAACGCAAATAAACGAGGAAACACCAGTTAAGATTCCGCATAAACAAACCGGTGTGGTCGACCCAGGGAAAAGGAGTATGCAGCGTACATTATCAAATCCAGACTTTAGATTTAGAAAATCATCCCAAATTTTATTCCATTAAAATGCCTGCTTCTCCGTTCTGTGAACTAAATCTTATCTGTGAACAATTATTTCATATAAACTGATATTTTGCAAGAGCCATAAATTACTTACAAACACGCGGGGAGAGTCGTGTTGGCTCTCCCTAGTGCGTACCTGCATTTTCCCTACCTGTACAAGTTTTTCGGGCTCCAATGACCTTTGACGTCGACATGAGCCGTAAAGCCCCACAAAAAACAACAACAACTTACAAACATCTATTTATTGAAATAGATTTATCAGTATTAGTTTTAAACAGATTTAGAGAATGTGGATTGCTAGGATCAGATTTTACGCAAAACATAGAATTATAACGAGATATATGGATCACCTATATTGCATTGTACCACAAAATAAAATTCAACACATGATGGATGTTTTTAATTGCTATCATACATTTGTTACATTGGAATTAAAAGTAACAACTTAGAGACCTTCTTAATAAATAATATTTCAAACGGTTTACAAAAGTAACATATCAAGGTAGAGTAATAAATTTTTATTCTGGTAATACCACGGCACAAAAAAGGAAGTATAATGCACTACTTCACGGATGAAAAATACAACTTAACACAAACTTAAATACAATAAAAAATAATTATCCTCTAGAATTTGTTCAGAAACATATTACACAAAGAATACTAATATTAAGACAGACAACGAGGAGCAAATACATATTCAGAA
>NNCF01133314.1:1882-19266 GCA_002313205.1 Laupala kohalensis | reverse complement strand
GAAATTGATTGAGTGTGTTAAAAGCGAAGTAATGATCACTGTCGTTAATCTATGTTGATAAAGATGAATTTAACGAAGTATCTTTAACATCGAAATAAAGAGAAGTACATTATTTATTTATACAATATTTTTAGAGTATCTCATAAATGATTCTTTGTAGAAGTGCAGTGAGGAATGTGGTAAATTTTTATGACACGCGACAGCGTTAATGATAATAAAAACCTAATTGCTTTAGCTTAGATGCGTTAAAAACAAGTCTCACACGTTGACGATTAANTAATAAAAACCTAATTGCTTTAGCTTAGATGCGTTAAAAACAAGTCTCACACGTTGACGATTAAGCCAGTGGGCGATACAGAAAAGGTAAGGTTGCAATGTACGAGTACATAACTCATTGTGAAGGAAAAAATCGGAAATTCTCCAATTCAACACTTAGAAAGTTTTTACCGCATTTGAACATTTGTGACGAAATTTAGAGCATAAAACGTATATTTTTGTACTCATAAATCCCAAGTCATCTTAATACCAATCTTGTAAAATTACCGTACACACAAAAAAGAAGAGTCCATTTACAATTGTTCTCAACAGAGATGCTTGTACGTACCAGATCTTCTGAAATCTCAAGAGAGCTCGAAACTCGACAGCTGGAGATTAAAACAGTCAACCCATGAATCATTTTACTCGGTGCACCAACTTTTATTTTTTACAAGATGTTATAGCGGTGCTGAAATATAAAAATTTATGACCTAGTAAAAGAAGTACGGAAAGCTATTCTTTTATTGTGGAAATTTACCAACGAGTAGTAGGAAAAAACTTTGGAACGGGCGAATACAACGAGTTGCGACTGGAACGTTAAGGATTAGGACCTGCGTAAACACGAGACGGAGTAGGGCACTGGTGGCGACGCGGTCGGAGCAGTCGGAGGCTGGGATTGAAAAGATCCGATGAAAGAATCACACGTCTCCCGAAAACGTATGTGTCTCATACGTTTCGAAACTTTCCTGGAAAGAACTCCAAGCTACGATACATTCTCCAACTTTCTAACGGGAAACAAAAGTTCGCGTCACAACCGCGATATTGGAATTCAGAAGTATGAAATTCAATAATTAACCAGTATTGACGGTATACTATATCGGATAGCGGAGACGTAATAAACAAGCCAGTATTGCTTCTTCGGTCAGGTAGATCGCCAAACCGAAGAGAATATTCGTAATACATGATTCATGAAGGTAATAAGATCTTTAATTTTTCGATTTTACAGAAGTGTCGTGAAATATAGATACTTCTTAAACATAACCTATTTTATAGATTCAGAGGATTGTTTTAAAAATATAGCTCACAGGAAGTATAATGACAAAAAAAGAAACGTTTTGTTATTACTACTATATTTGAAAAATTAATATTGATGAATTTGCACTTCATGATTTGAAGTCTAGAGCACGAAAGACAATCCTTCTGGTGATTGTCTCCAGGTTAAGTGCGTATTATTTAGATTCAAGACGAAAACCGTTAGCTTCTTTCAGAGAATAACTTATACCATTGAGGCAATATAAATTTAATAAACATATTTTATTAATAGTTCATTTCCGAAAGCACAAACAATAATAGGACTCTTCGTCACTCGTGTGTTTAGAATATAAATATTCCTACATTCATTATTCAGTACTTTGCAAATTAATTCAATAAAACCGTAACCATGGACATAAAATATAAGAAGTACGATGTGAGCATCGGGGAATTATACACATACTGATATATGTTAATGGGAATGGGATGTATACAGGCTTAATCTGAATGTTATGACCTCATGAATATACCAGACGTAACATTCCCAAATATTATCCGGCGACATTTACAAGTATCGGGAGTACTATCATAAACACGCCGAGGGTATTTCACCGGATTAAACATGGAAGGTCATCGTAGAGAGAAACAAGTCAGATGCTGGCCGTTCACCTGGCGTCGCGGAATTTGTGTAACATTTGACGAACTCACAAAATTTACAAACATGCCATCCCCACATGGTCCGAACACGCAAATAACACAATAATGCCGCATATGTTTTCTTATACCAATGATCGACGGTATGTATTTGATATAATTCAAGAAATATTTATACTGTTTCGTTTTCCCAGTCCATATAAATAATCCAGTGCATACTGAAGAAATTGTAGAAAAAAGAAAAGTCAAAATATAGGTTAAAGAACCAGAATATCGACACACCTCGATCGCGTGCGCTCTATTGAGCGAAGCACAGAGAACCGAGTGTGAACGGTTCACGCAAAATATTTACCTTATTTGAGTCCTTAGATGTGCCACGAAACACCGACGAGAGGTCGGATACGTGTGTTCGCGTAAATACATAGAGCCACAATCGAGCAAATACATCGAATAAAGAAAAAAATAGCTCATCTACACTTGGCCGTGTTGGCAAATACACAAATACGCAACGCCAAGTCGTGCCGGTATTAAAGGTATCAAGAGTACAATCATAAACCACGCGGTGGGTTTGCATGTGGTTGCGAGGTATGGAACAGAGCTCTGGGGAATATAAAGGAAAAGATTGCTCCAATACAACGGCTAAGTCTACGAAGGCTTGATGGGGCTTATCGGACCACATCAACAGACGCTGTGATTGTCTTATTGGGAATGTTACCAACCTATAAACTAATTCAAAAATTAGTACTTCGAGCCGTAATGAAGAGAGATGGGCAGATAAAAATATATGGGAAAACACTAAAGACGGAGGATAAAGGTAAGAGTAAATATTTAACGGATAAACTTTTGGAAGTATGGCAAATAGAGTGGGATAAGTCACGGAAAGGCCGAGATCTCTATGAATTAATTCCCGATGCACTAAAAAGCATAAAATATGGTTTTTGCAAATCCCGGAAACGACTGAAATGTTAACAGAACATGGAGATAAATACTGAACAACGGTATCAATGTTTTCAGGAATATGTAGCGGGGATCTATAGAATTAAAACTGGTCTAAAAAGATAGAGGTAGAAGAAAATACACCGAACATGTCGCGGAATGTCATAGGATGGAAACGCGACAAGAAATAAAATCAATGAAAATAAAAAGGTAAAAATTGGAAGGTCATCGTAAAGAGAAACAAGTCTGGGAAGGAAAGGTTGAAACAGCTCGAGGGCGTCGGATCGCTTGGGAGGCTGCAGGGAGCGCCAATAAAAGTAAAAAATTCAGCCTCCAAGCGCCCGTATCACTTCATTGCCTCTGGAAACCGCAAGTGCTCATCCTCGGGACGCGGGGATTCGCGTCACGTCCTCTCGAGGGAGTGAGGATAGAAAAGTCGACGCCATGGTGTGGCGTGAGAAGTGAAGAGGAGTCCGCCATCTGGATTGAGGATTAGGATTTGGAGTTGATAGCTCCACTAAACTGAGGGGGAACATCTTCAAAACAATAAATGGGAAATAAATCAATAACGACATTTAAGCGATACTCAAGCTATTTCTATTACTATTTTACGCAGGGGCTTATTTGGGGGAGGGTGGATATGAGGGGTTAATCACTCTCCCCACCCTCCGAAATTAAAAGGAATTTGATATTTTCGTGTTTTAATTTATCATATACGTAGTACATGAAAAGTTTTGTAATCGTGAAAAAGTTCGAAAGCGAGATTTCGACGGAAATATCCGTTTTGGTTATCCCTGATTCAGAAAAAGTTGTATTTGGCATAACGTCCGTCCGTCTGTCCGTGCGCAGCGATCCTGAGTAAATGGGTGAATCAATTTAATTCAAATTTCGTATTTACGGTAGAATTTACTTGTCGATGCACGTGCTCTATTTTTTATTTTTTATTTTTTTTACTTTAAGACAAAGGGTACTTCACATGACGGTTAAAGTACTCTTTCCAACATTTCTCAAAAAACTGCTCCAAAGATTTTGCTTAAATTTTGTGTACGTAAGGTACAATTAGTATGCATTACATCCCCAGTAGCGGTATTTTGTTTGAAAGTTTGGTGTAGGCGCAATAAAATAATTTCTGTCTGCTACACTTACACATTAGTTTACTGTTGCAAGAAGCTTGAATAATATTTAGCAGTGTAAATAGACCAAGCAGACGTAGAATACACTTTTTGTAAACTGAAATGAATGACAAAATACATAGAAGGAAAACAAACGCCCCTGATTTAATAAGCAGTAAAATCGAATTGAAAATCCAACTGTACCAATAATAAAAGTTACGAGAGCGATTAAGAAATATTTGAAAATTATATCTTAAAACGTTTAAACTAATATTTTGGTATTCATATGTAAAAACATTTTTCCACTTTCAGGGTAATATAATTTTTGAGCTGATACATCTTTTAAATAGTAGTTACCCGCACAGCGAGATACCAGATTATGAATGTTAAATTGAATGAAAATGAGAGACGCGACTGGAATTCGAACCCGGGACCATCTGGTAGGTAATATAACACTAATAAATTCTACCACAATTGACGTCAATTATATAACGAATACGAGGCTTACATACTGATACAAAAAGCTCGCTATAAAATATATACTCTTCGTCGTAAGTCTTGAATTATTTATAACATTAATAATACTTTTATATTAAAACTAAGTTCATTATGATTACGAAAGAAACAGCAATATCAAAATTTAATAAAATAAAAAGTCTTATAAATATTCATAGTATACCCACTAGATACACTAGAGAATAATTTTATTACTTCGAACCCACAAGCAATTTATTTTATGAGCTGCCTCAGTGTACTCCAATCTCATGTTTCGAGCTCAGAGTCAGCGGTTTGTGAAGAACGTCCGACACCACAACATCTGCGTCGGCAGTTTTTTCGTGGCTCCTGTCGCTTCTCAAACAACGAGCGCTATCATCCAATCTCACGCAGTCAGTGAATATGCAAACCTCATAACGGACTGTTGACTGTCCGAACGGAAGCTTCTACTCCGCTCCTGCTATTGATAGGATACTTCATAAATAATACCGATTTCCATCTTAATTACAAGCTTCATTCCAAACTTTTTCAGGCAATATTCACACTGCGTAACGGCGGGACCAGTCCTCCAAGTTCGTCCAATCACGGGGAAGTATAATCATTTTCTTTATAACTATTCTAATTGTTTTAAAACACAACAATATGAACAATAACGAAAGAAAAAGATCCGGAGTGTGTCCAACTCAACTTTCCAATTACAATTATTATCCGAAACTCACAGTCCTAAAACCTCTACATAACAATAAAAATTTAAGAAGAAAAAAAACTTCAAAAAAGAAATCATAATATATTATAATTATGAAACAAGATGACATATTAAAAAGATCAGTCAGTTTCAAAATATTTATCATCACATTATATGGTAAACAGCAAAATATACAAATACAGATTGCTTGANCCTTCAAGATACCCCTTTTTTGCGTAAATATTTTTCGCTGTATCTCGAAAACGGAGCGACGCGACGTATGGAAATGCTGCTTAGCAAACTCAGTTTTGGATTATTTGCACACAAAAATGTTAATATTCATGTTTTCAAAATTTTGAATTTTAAGAAACCGGAAGTGGAAAACCGGTGTGTAAATGAAGTCGGAATGAGTTGTCCAGAAATAGGCTTCTGTTCTCAACGCATCCAAAGTCAAATCAAATCTCAAGTTAGGTTTCGATGCATCAATTCGAGAGTTATCGAGGGAACAAAATTCTCAGCACACATACAACATTGGACATCATCGCCAATGACAAATTTGAAAATAGACTCCCCTGGAGCCAATTCGCAAAGATCCGAAAAGATCGATTTCAAAACTTTCCTTACACACTGTGTAACTGGAAAGTAAAAACATGATTTAATTAGCATCTTTCAGTTAATAGTTGAGTACAAACCATATTCTTGAACTCGCTTGACTAGTTTGAAATGCATAAGAGGATGTACAAACAAGACGGCCGAGCGCAACACTCATGATTTATGCATTACCACCTCTGAAGAAGCTCAATGACTTTCTGAAATGTCCGGTGACCTATAGATAAAAGTGATCCAAAAAATATTAAAGAAAATTAAAAACAAGTCTAAGTACACTTCCTTCACTATCATGAACGAAAAGTTGGTCATTAAAAAAATAAAAGTGCTTTCACCATAAGACAAAAAATTACACCATGAATTATAATTGCGTTTATTTCATGTACTTGACCAGTGAGGTGTGTTTTTCAAGTTGACATCGAAATAAATGCTTGTTACTCTATTTATTTATACTGATTTAAAATATTTTAGTGATTTAATTCTGCCTACGCTAGTGCTATCTTCATCGCAGAATTAAACATCCCTTACCTTATAGTGCAAGATTTTATTTCCAAAATTCGCACGTTAGTGGCAGGTAAGAAGAATACAGAGGTTAGAAAACCCGGCGTTCTTTTAAGCTCTAGAAGTAGGATTTCATTAGCTTTTTTTCTTAACTACAAATTTTAAAGCACAATTCTGCTTTGTTTAAGGAACATTTTAATTCTAGTATATAGTCCTAGCCCGGGTTTTTCTCCGGTTTTCCTTCGGCTAGAGGCGGATTTCTTACACAGGTTCTCTAGGCTTTGTCTAGGGGCGAGCTTATTGTAACAATAAATCGTGAATTTAGTGTTATTTCAATTCTTATGATTTTTAAACACTATACTCATAATAATCTATAGTTCGATAATAATTTGTACATGTAAATTTTTTGCGTTAAATTACAAACATATTGACATTCTATTAGTATTACAACTCGCAGCTAACTTTTTATCTTATCTAGGAATTTTTGCTTAAATTTTTGAAACCGCCTCTGCCTTAGGGCCCTTGATCGGAATTGATGGGATGGTCCCTTGTTTGCTTCAGGAGAGTAATTGTCCTCCACGTGGTCATACGCAGTTTGTACTGCTCTTTTGACAATAAAATTTATTTATTATTAACACAAAGCTTCAACAAATTTTAAGAATGAATGAGTGACAAAGAGATAAATCATTATTTAATTGGAGTAAAGCAAGTAATCCAGGGTTGTTTTTTTGTTTTTTAAGTTAATAATAATAGTGAAAGAAAAAGTGCCTCGTGAAAATTTTTCATTAAGTAAGTTTATGAATGAGTCGACATAATTATCAAAAACAGAATCCATTAGTAAGTGATAATTAAGTCTCCTTTTTTACTCTTCTTTTCTCTACACGAATTCTCTTAGGACAAGAAATAGAAATTCTTACATGCCTCGGAATAGCACAGGAGATAATTATATATCAAATGAATTACTTTCACAGATAGATACACTGGGTAGTGCTAAAAGATACAAGAAACACTCTATAAAGACTTTAGTAGATCAAGTTAAATAGCAGAAAATAATGAACATCTAGTGCGGCTCTCAAGTTCGAGGCAAAACCTGTTATGACTATGTTCAACAATGAAAAGGTGAGAAAATTGAAAAGAAAA
Organism: Laupala kohalensis; assembly: GCA_002313205.1. NCBI lineage: Eukaryota > Metazoa > Arthropoda > Insecta > Orthoptera > Trigonidiidae > Laupala > Laupala kohalensis. The sequence continues at coordinate 11,850 of NNCF01133314.1, read as the reverse complement.
TATATACTGGTATTTTGCTGATACACAACTGAAAAATAGTTAATATTAGGCGGTGAAGAAAATAGTGGCACCACTCAATGTAATGTCATTTTGAGAAACAGTGTTTTACAAGTAGTGCTGTAGAATGATAAATTGAAAGACGTTTCTATGTTGCTCATTGTTTTATTGCTAGAAAGCTTTTTCGGCTGCATCGTCAGTAACATACACTGAGTATTGAGGAAAATGTTTTTGGCGAGTGTCTGTTGGTAATGTTGCTAACGCTCCACATTTACCAAGTAAGTAGTGTTAAAAATCTAAAATATATTTTAAATATATTAAGCCAATACTGCTTTGCATTAAGTTTACTTCACTTGCGTTATGGGTATAAAAAAAATTTTAAGGGTGGTTTTCAAAGATGAATCTACAATCCTTGGATAGAAAAATTGCATGTAGGTGTGGAATATAATACAATAGTTAGAGGTATTGACTCACCAGGTTCTCTCAAACTATCTATCTTTACAATACGCATTCTAATGACAAAAACAGATTATGTTTGCGGTAGTGCAATGAAAAGTTGTTGAAATCGAACTAACACCACTTTCCCTCCTACCACAACAAACAGTTGCCTTGTAAGTCAAAATTAGCTGGTAAGTCAAAGATATGTTGTAATATGTCCCCCTACGTCATGTAATACATTTTACTATAGGATAGAGATTCGACCTTAACTCAAAATTATTAACTTAAACAACATTTTTCAGACTATAAAATATATTTCAATCGCAAAGTTTTGTCACTGGTTTGCGACTTCGTCAGGTGGTACATAAATAGTGTAGTATCCTAGTAAGATATAAATGAAATTACATAATGTTTAACAAAGAAAACAATACACAAAATTATCATAATATTTATAGATGATATTTATAGATAGACTCAAGGTCACAGAAACTATCGGGTATTTATTTATCTATCAATATTGTGATTATTTTCTGAATGACTTACAGATTTTTTTGTTTCATTGTTTTTATTTTTCTGTGGATAAATATTACGTAATTTCATTCATGATACGTTATTAGAATACTGTACGATTTATGTATCATCTAACGAACTCACAAACTAGTAACGAAATCTCGTGATTGAAATACATTTTTTAGCCTGAAGAAGGTCATTCAAATACATAATTTAAAAATATAATTATGACAGATGTAAATTATTACAACTTAACTCAAAATTTTAAAAAAAGTTCTAAATTTCACGGTCAAAAAAGATATTACAAACTGCACGTGACCACGTGAACTAATTTACACTCAGGAAGCAAGCAAGGAAGCATCTCATTAATTCCGATGAAGAATCCTAAGGCAGAGGTGGATTTGACGTTTTAACGCACTTCTAACAATAAAGATAGTTCGGTACGTGGTGTATAAAAAACATAATAACAACAAATTTGCATTTTAAAAAACACACAAAAGTTATTTCCTAGGCAAGAACCTAGCGAGTTTGTATAAAAAATCCTCCTCTATCCGAAGGAAATCCGGAGAAAAACCCGGGCCAGGATGGGAGTTACAACACTTTTCCTTTCACCGCCTCATTATAGTTGTACTCACTACAATAACCAATACCATTTCGAGGAAGAAAATACCACTCCACTGGACTGAGCGCATCGTCGCTCGACGTCACAAGGCCGCGCCGACACAGCCAGTTCCCATCGCTCCACTTCACCCTGAAGCGCCTCGCCGCTGCGTCGCTTCGACTGGACCATCAACTAGCACTCAACATAAATCCCACGCTGTAATCCTGTGCGCGATTGGAATGCCATCAAGCGCACTGGACGACGAAAAGCTCCTCTCTACACTTTGCTCCCCTTCATGTCTCGGGAGTCCAACGCGGAGCGGAGATAAACGAAGGTATTTCAACCGGAAGAGGTGTCGGTGTTTGTGCCTTCAACTACATCTTTCGGTGAATAAATATTTCCTCCTCTTCCTACGGTGGCTCAGGTGTTAGCGTTCTTCCTCATCTCCAAGTCATCCCGGGTTCAATTCCTGGTGAGCCCAGAAAAAAATTGTATCTTTTCACATTAATGTCCCAGTTTATACAAATTTATACCAATCCTGCTTCTTCTATCCAACTCCTACTGCTCGTAGTGTCAATATCTCCATTAATTATTACCAACTACTCCTACTACCACCTCCAAGTTGTTGGTAAACCCAGCTAACCAGCCCACCTACAAACAATAACCTTTCACCCAACTCCTACCTCCTATGGCTCCTTGTGGATAAGCTTCAATAGTACGCTACACATCCCATTCACAAATATTACTATAAAAAGTACTTCCTTTTCACTAATGGCATTGCATTGGATGTAGATAAATTTAACTCAAAGAGATGGTTCTAATGAACGGGACGTGAATCGTATTATAAACTAGGTATTGAATGACAGCCCGCTGGGTCTATCCTGGGGTCAAACTGGTACCAGCGATACTAGCCAATCTCCTCCTCCTAGTGCCGAGGCCAAGAAATTACGGAGTTCTACCTTCCGCAAACAGCTTGGGCACCTTCGGGACCTATTGTGTGATAGTTTGACTTTTGACTTTGAATAAAACTAACGTTCTGTACGATAATATGAACGTTCATACTTTTATAGAGCAAGACGCGTCAGAGCTGTCATTTGCCAGGACTCAAATAGTCAAGAAACATCCTTTTCACATTCTGTGACATTTATGTATTCATGAGTATGATGGTAATGGTGAAAAGCCATTGCATGTGTACCTCCCTTGCATGAGAAAAACGGAAAATCTTATGATATCGATGAAAAGTGACGCATGTAACACATTTTTAGCAAAAATCAATGAACATTAAAGAAAGGTTACTTACCCTTAAAGAATCCCCGTATTTCTTCGAGTAAAGTCGTAACTACTTTATTATGAAGTTAACAATTATGTAGAGACATTTTTCTGATAGCACTCTATCAAGTTAAGTGAGTCATCTATGGAAAACACGCTCCTTGTATGTGTTGAGTGAATCATCTTCATTGTTAACTCTCACAGGAAAATTTTCTCTTATGTCATAGGCTTATTCAAATTTCTTGCCACGGACTAAAAAAATGAGGATATCATTGGACATGATATAATCTAACCCATTAATTACAAGCTCCTTTGCTGACATTTTTCGCAAGATCAAGCTTATTACTGTACTTCAGAAGGCTCGTCAACTATCGGATTTGGTAACCAGACACCGATCCCACTCTACAATCAATTTCAACCAGCTGATTTCCAGGATCTTCTCATCATTTCATTACGATCTCTTGGAAACCAGTACTGTATCATTGTTTCTCATTATTTCATGGCATGTCATTAAATTATTGTTAGCAATCAACATTCATCTCACTACCTTACCCATCATCACTCTGTAGTTTTTCAGTACTAACATTTCTTGTGCAGGTAAGATCAAACTTGTCTGTACAAATTATTTATACGACGCATAACGAATGCGTTCATTTACCCAGGTTTTTGACACATATGAGCACTGCGTGTCAGTCGTCGCATCGATTCAACCTAGACTGAATCGAGTCTACAATAAATAAAAGCATATCTTCAATGAAAAATATTATTACACGGTATTTTAACTATATTGACCATACCTTGTACTAGAGTCCTCGTATTATTGTGGTTTTATTCAGACATATGATGTAGTGTTATTAAGTTATTTTACTGGTCACAGCTTTTTACCAATGTACTCCAAGTCTCCAAACTCATAACATCGTAGATATGCAGGGTTAAATTTACCATTAGGCTGAATAGGATGTAGCCTACGGCACGAGTTTTCGGAGAGCGCGATAGATTAGTTATTGCCAAAAAAATAGTTTATTTTGAATAAAATCTATCTCCATGAAAACTTGGTAGTTTAGTTGATTTACATCAAAATGTGATTTCGTTTTACTTTTGAAACAATATTATTAGTTTATTACTCAGAATTAGTTACTGATGAAGTAACTTGTTATAATTATTTAGCACAAATTATTATATCCTAACACTTGTAGGATCAAGTAATTAACATACAACAAGTCCATGACTAGTTTGCAGTGATTTATGTGATATGTCTTAGTGTTACTCTTCTAAATATTTTAATGTTACTTTATAAATTCTGTGGCATTTGCGTATTAATGTGTATAATCATAAAAGTCATTGCATGTTTTTATTGCATGTGTAAGCAACGGAAAATCTTAATTTAACATCATACAGTATAGACTGGACAGTGTAAACAACATGGTCTGTTTAGGCAATGCCTAGTTAAAATATTCATCGAAAAAAAAAAAAATAGCCGAGTCAAAAAAAATCGTATTACACAGACTGAAGTACATGCGTTCTAAGAATAATTTAATCGTCATCATCATTTATTGCATTAATGGGCCTTTTAGACCCACAGCAGAAAACAAAAGAAAATCACATTCACAAGAAAAGGAGAACAATTAAAAACTTATAAAAGAATACGTTACAAAAGCATAATAAAATGGGGAAGTAGACAGAGAACGGAGGAGATTACTGCAGATGCTAGCCCATCGTTGCCAACCTCTAGCTTCATTTTCCATCGCCGTTGTTTGTACTCGATTGTTTGAAGGATTGTTAGCACTCGATTCTTCCATCGTGTAAGTTGTAGATGGAGGACTCGGTATGGGAGGGATCCATCTGCTCGAAGGATGTGGCCAAGTCATTGTAGCCTCTTAATAATTAAATACAAGTTTAAATAACATAAAACTAGTTTTAATACAATTTTATTAAATTTAACTTAACTCACTTTTGTGCCTATAATTGAAATCAAAATATTGATAAATTTAATATACATATATTGAATCATTGAACATATATTGAAAATATTGAATCATGAACGAAACAGTTACTTAAGTAATATAACAATAACTGAGATTAAAAATTAAAATTATATTTTTTTAAATAGCCATGACAGTAATTTTTTTTCTTATTATAACTTATTAACATTTATTAATTTCTTTTTCCGCTACTGATATCATTTACCTTTCAAATAATCGAAATATTTTAATACCTCTAATTTTAGTTTCTGTTTCAGTTCATTGAGAGTAAATACTGGGGTATAGTATGCACAGCCCACGGTACATTTTAGGGTCTCTGTAAGGCGCACGGGTGTTATGCCCCGCCATATATACTGCATATTTTTGTTGTTGTTAAAATATAGCCCTTTTGAATTGAATTGAATATATTAAATCAAAAGTCAATATTAAATTTGTAAAGAAAAAAAACAAGTAGCTAGGGCAAAATACATGCGAAAGCTGTGAAACTATCCAATAAGACTATTATTCCTAGAAGAGAGAACATTAACAAGGAACAATTCGTTCTGAGAAGTGCAGAGGGTGGGGTGGCGAAGGGCAAAAACAAATTTATCAGCCTAAACCCCAGTAGCCCAAGGCGAGTCCTGAAGATAAGAACCTTTCCGTGTGACTCCTAATCCCCAATGTTCTTTCGCCCGGACGACGGTACTTTTCAAATTATTGTTTCAACAGGAGCAGAGAGTGAGTGAGACCGCCTCATACGAATGCAAATCCACAGACTTCCTGAGTACCACTGAGCGTCCTGCGTGAGAGGTCACACGACTCGTTAAGACGAGATCAGGAAGAGGGGCAGACTCTGGAAGCGTCTCTGCACATAAAGGACAACCACTGGATGATCTATCATAGCGCCACGGAAATTCGTACAGCGCATTTTAAATAATAGTAAACATAAGGTTTAAAAAATAATATGATATAAAAGTCAAAAAAGAGGGAAATAAAGATCATGATGTGAAGAAATTGAGATTTTAGAAAAGAAAAAGTCAGAAAACGGTACACATTAGAAGGGTTATACATTAAATCAACCCCACATTGTTTTAATTTAAGAACAGATTCTGAAAAATGTGTATGATTGACCTTTTTTGTGTTAATATTGGCTTCATAGTGTTATTTTTATCGTCATATAACTATGCAACCATTTACCATATCAATTTGTTTTTCAAAGACTCTAGCAAGAGTCGAAACGAGGTAAAAAAAAAAAAATAAGTATAACGGAACGATTTATTCGAGGATTGGTCATCAATAAAAGATTCTTTTTACAACGCCAACGTTTCGGCAATTTATTTTGCCTTCATCAGGGCTACAAAGAACATACACAATTTACATTATTTCTAATTCAACTTTGAAAGACTTTATTAACACATCTACCATATTTCATAGTTAGATAGTGAGTAATCATTGATATATTGTTTGTGTTAATAAAGTCTTTCAAAGTTGAATTAGAAATAATGTAAATTGTGTATGTTCTTTGTAGCCCTGATGAAGGCAAAATAAATTGCCGAAACGTTGGCGTTGTAAAAAGAATCTTTTATTGGTGACCAATCCTCGAATACATCGTTCCGTTATATAATATATATTGGTCAAGATCAACATTATAATAAAATAATAAGTTATTGCCTAAAAAAGTTCGTAAAGTTGAATTCGTGAAATACAACATTGAACGCAAATAAGAAATAAATCCCAAAAACCTCCTGGCAAACGATGAAAGTACAAAACTAAGTGTTGTAGCTAAAACGGAAGACTCTTATGATTGATTACCAACACTTATGTTTGCCAGATTCAAAAAAAGACATTTTTCTCCCTTCTGAAGGATACGAATACAATAGTACGTTTTATTTGTTTATACATTTACTGTGTTCACGTCGGGAAATATTTGGAAAAAAGATAATCTAATATGCTATTCTTAAATACATAATTCAAATAATGAATTCAAAAGTTAAAACGTCTAAACATAACATCATTAAAATACTGTGCATCATTTTGAATAACTCTGCATTCCGTAGCATAAAACTTGTGAAGCATTGCTGTCAAAGCATATATACCCAGCGACCAATAGCTTTCACAAGGAATACAAAGGACAATGGCGAGACGCGCTACCCAAACGGAAGGGAGCGCTGTTCGTGCATCTCTTGAGAGGGTGGATGCAAATGTGGCCATTTCATCTTAGCCCTTTACGTCCACATTTAGGCCCTCTCACGGACCATTCGAGATTCCCTCGCCTGCTACCTATTACAACGGTCTCGCAAGGCCACCCATCCAATCCACTGTTCTGACCCCCTTCACAAGCATCTCCGGCAGAAATACCAACTTAGAAACAGCTACGACAACTACCGTATCTTCCTCAGGGTATCCACATGTCTCACCTAGGTCCACTGTTCTAGAACTTCATCATGGGAGTAATCCATACGTAACAGGAAAGTGCATCTGTTTGCCACCTAATCACAACTAAAGCACAGAAGCGGTCGTGATGAAATTTGTCAAGGAGATAGATCAGATGTCCAGAATGAACATAGGCTAACTTTTATTTTTAACATAAGTGATAAAGCTCCTCCGCGGCTAGTGTCAGCGTGCTCGCTCGTCATTAAGTCATCCCGGGTTCCATTACCGGTGGGGGCAAGAAAAAATTGTAGCTTTTCAATTCTATGTCTCAGTTTAAATAGCTGTGGCGTTTGAAAAGTTCTATCTGGACGCGGTTCCCCNTAAGTAAACTCACACGGAACTGAGCCTAACTAACACTCGTTATCGTGGTCCTTAGTTGGCCTATTCGACAATACATACAAACATTAGTGATAGGAGAGATAGAAATCCATTTTTGACGATAAATGTCGATACAATCTGGATAAAAGAGAGTTCAATTTGCTTACGCTGCCTAAACGGTTAGAGATTGGTAACAAATATTTATGGCAAGATTGTTTGCCTAAAATTTTTTTTAAAGTTCGCGACAGCATATGCCTATCTACAAAAAATACCGAAATTATCGGTAAAACGATATTAAAAAAGAAGAGTTAAAATAGTTCAATTTAAGAGAGTAATTTAAGAAGGAAAGCATCATAATCAAATATAATGGATTATTTGTTTAGTGCATTTAAGAAAGATTTAAATAGTAAAACTTCTACGAATAGTTTATATTTGACAAGGATTTTAATGAAATGGTGCAGACGCGTCATGCCTCGCAAGCGAAAATTCCACCGGCGCCGCTGGTACAGCGAATACAATCAAGTTTTGTGTTTTATAATGAATTTGAAAAATGAAGATACTGAACATGTTTTTTAAAAAACATTATTTTTTCTTTTCTCTCTGACTATTAGGCCGCCTGTCTTCCTCTATAGCAATCGCAATATAGGGTCCTGTTTTCTTTTGATATTTTAAGTAATTCACATCACAAATTGACCGCATAGAGCATGTACCGTCCCCGCCACGAGGAGACGTGCGTATCTTCGATGTCTTGTTGTTTCTCACTCGAATCCCACTGCAAAGCCATTCGCAAAAGCCCAATGGATGAGATGTACTCTTCCAGTATTTTGTATTTCCATTCTTCGTTAATCAGTTGTCGAAAATCCTTTAAATTTAAAATATCTTTCTGTCTATACTTTTCCATATACTGTACACGCTCTGTCCCAAATATCACACAATCCCACAAAATGTGCACTGGTGTATCTCCATTCTCGCCACAATCACAATCATTCACAATCACAGGAGGTCTTTCCGATCCTAAAATTACCATGTCCAGTAAGGTATTCCAACATTAGTCTACTTAGAAATCTCTTAGATTGCGGTGAACCTCACCGCCAGGTAACAGATTAATCATGTTACGTCGAATGAAAATGGGAGACGGGACCGGGGTTCGAACCCGGGACCTTGAGCTCTGCGCGCTCATGCGCCTACCGACTGCGCCATCCCGTTCGCTACCCGGGACCGTCTACCATTCTCATTCAACTTGTGAAACCCAAAGAACTCTGACAACTTGTGAAACCCAAAGACGCATGAGCGCGCAGAGCTCAAGGTCCCGGGTTCGAACCCCGGTCCCGTCTCCTATTTTCATTCGACGTAACATGATTAATCTGTTACCTGGCGGTGAGGTTCACCGCAATCTGAGAGATTTCTATGTTTGTGAACCAGAAATGGAAAAATACTACCCAAATAAAGTACTTCCTAAGGGAGTCGCCTCAGATGAGGAGTTTTGTCTCTACGAGACCTCCTCAGAGGTCTTTGGGTTTCACAAGTTGAATGAGAATGGTAGATGGGCCCGAGAGGCGAACGGGATGGCGCAGTCGGTAGACGCATGAGCGCGCAGAGCTCAAGGTCCCGTCTCCCATTTTCATTCGACGTAACATGATTAATTAGTCTACTTGACCTAAACCATCGTCTATTATTTTGCACAAAATTTACCTTATCAGTATAGCTGTATGTCTTTGAAGATTGCTTCCCACCTCATCTGCCATCCCTCCATAAAATGCTGTTAACAATCGTCGTGCCATTTTATCATCCTTAGTCGTTCACCTTTTACAGTTATCTCCCTGTGTTGCTTTAATAGATTTCAATGTTTTATTTTCTGAATTTGCTAATCTGTGGGTAAAATCCCAGTAAAAATGTTTCCAACCATCACCATGCAGAATAATATTTTCCGTACCCTACTTGTAACACATGGCCAGTGCGTTGTAAAGAGCAGTTTTTCATCTAGCTGTAACCTATATCTCAATCCTCTTCCCTCTCATTTTTTTTGGAAATTTCGCCTGTCTTGCACAGCATGTCCAAACCACATTATTCTTGTCTTCGTTTCACTCACCTCCATTCTATTCTCCAAACTTATTCGGTCACATTCATTCAAAACTTTCTGTGTGTCCATTTCTAACATTGTTCGTGATCTTCCCTCCACAACAAGCACCAAGTCATCGACATTTGCAACATATTTTATATTGTTTTTCTCAAGGCCCCATAACACTCTATCCATTACTACATTCCAGTATAACAGATCACTCGTCAACCTTTGAGGACAATCTATTGTCATGTCCCTCAGAATTCTGCAGACTCCTATCTGGAGTAGCGTACATCTGTCCTCAAAGTACGACATTACAATATTAAACAGATATTTTAATCATCCTTTCTCTTGCAAGAGTTTTACTATCAAATCCCAAGAC
>NNCF01133312.1:7513-35227 GCA_002313205.1 Laupala kohalensis | reverse complement strand
AAAAAAAATCAATAGACAAATCCAATGTATATGTTAAAGGACTCTTACAAGCTGTAGTCAGACACCTGAAGAAATCAGAAGTAGTCATTTCTTGTAAAAATAAAAATAATTTAGGCAACAAAGTTCTCTCGCAAATTAAGGATGTAATGAAAGGAGACAATAGAAAAAAATTAGAATAAAAGTATCGTGCAATGATTGTAAAAAAAACGCACGTTTGTCAAACTCATCAAATGTTGGGTAAACGTATGTCTCAACATAAAATTTATTGGAAGGAAAGCGTACCGAAAAGTGCCTCAGGAAACATGCAAAGATCCATGGCCATACGTTTCAATTTAAGATTGTAAATGTTACACACAAAACACGAATTCGGCCAATGGACCAAAACAAAGACCAAAACTATTTTCTGCTGATGTGTTTTTGCCAGAAATAGTTTTGAGCGTTTTCAAAGTGCCCAACAGTCTGGGAAAAGAGAATCGTACAAATCTATTTTTGTCCTCTCAACAATAATGAAACTTTTAATATTCGATGCCACTTTTTTTATTATTTAGCACAAATCAAATAATCAAATGAGGTTTTCATACAAGACATATAAAATCAATCCGTAATTACCCGCTTTTAAGTGTTTTCAATTTTCCATGGGCATATATGTAGCTTATATATGGGTTGCTCGTGGACTAGTGTCTCCTAGACGTATATCCAATGTCGTATTCAAGGAAAGACCAAAATTGCTGAAGAAAATAATTTTCAGACTTACATTATTGTTCCTTATTCATATTCCACCATCGTTCATAAAAACTATAATATTACTATCGTAGTCATGTAACACACAAATGTAAATTTTCTATCTACCCGAATATTAGATATACCACAGAGTGAAAGTGAAACATTTTTATAAATGTCTTATGCAGGGAATTAACATATATTATCTACAGTAAATACTCTAGTAATTATATCCGCTTAAATACACGAATCTTCATTATTGGGACACACACTATAATTCATCCCTACTGCACACAATGGTGACAGATTATCGCTGCGTCAGAAATGGCGTTTCCACCTCCTGTCTTCATACATTTCGTGGTCATTTGTACAGAAGCGATGTATGCTGATATAATTATAATAAATCACGTGTATAGAAATCATATATATCGACACAATAATAATAAATTTTTATACTGCTCTTAAAACATATATGCAGTATTCGTAAAAGCATTCAGATGGATCAAGTATTTGCACTAAAAATTTAAAAAAGTACATCCAGACAGAGACAAAAATATTTGCATCAAATTTGAAATAATAGAAAAAATAAGATATCAAACGAGGGTTGGGGGGCAAATGCTAAAGTAGAGGGAGGTATGTACATACTACTTACTTACCTTAACATTTATTTTCTATCTTTTTTCCTGAATTTGTTCTGGAATATACGTAAATTAGATGGCAAAATCTCTAGCACAACAGTAGATAACTCAATCCAAGAAACTATTGTCTGGTTTACGAATAAACCATTTCCATTATGTTTCTTGCTTTCCTCTAGTTTTTTACAATTATTATTATTGTTTTTATCGCAATGAGTGTGTTCCAAATGTCGTCTTTTTTCACTGGAATAGGAAAGAAAACGAGATCTTTTCAAATTTAGACAATAATTTTAAAACATGTACAAAGTAGTTTTATTTTAATGTTTCATAAAAACTATATTACCTAGCATTTATTTCTTTCGTGCATATTACACGTGGAGAAATTATGTTATAACATGCGGTCAGGTGAAGACGACGAAGATCCGGGAATCGAACCCGAGCTATTACATCGTTCGCACGGGCGCTACCCACTACACTACCCTTTCGCTTTAAACGTACACCATTTCTATCCAGGATGGAGACCCGATTCGATCCCCGGCTCGTCTTCATTTTCACCTGACCTAAATTTATCATACATTGGCCAAATCACCAGAGCTGTTTTCCATGTATTGAAGAAACTGTTACGGTTATGAAAAATAAAATCAGGAAGGAGGGGAAATTTTCATGCTATTTGGAAATAAATTATTACTGAAACTGGGTTCATTCCTCGAGAGCTATTCTCAAATTATTGTTATTGTTTTTCATGTTATTTGTTTTATGTTGTATTAATGGATGACATTATTTGATTTTATTGTATATGTATGTTGAATGTATTATATTGTTGTTTATGTAGGTGTGTAAATATTGATGTAGTCATTACTGATGGCGATCTGATGGAAGAGGAGGCTTATTATTACTATTATTATTAATTAGTTCTCTCAGAGAATCTCGAAGGCTTCGGACTCCTCGATGTTTGTAATATAACAGATATGTGCATTCCCCCAGAACATTTCTAGTTATAGCAATTTTGCATTTCTTTTGAATTATTGTTTGATTTGCCTTCTTTAAATTGTTTGTGGAAGGAGCAGATACATAAAAAAAAAGTTTCTCGTTTAGATTTTTCTATTCATATTATGTCCGGCAAGTTGTGAGCTACTGTCCTGTCATAATTTTCTTATTTCATTACAAAGTGGCGTTTCTACGTATTTTTAGGACAGGTGGTGGTTCAAATTTATACGGGGAGGAAACTGTTTCAACCAAGTTATAACTTTTAACAGTTTCTTACAGATTTATAGTGGTCGCTTCATTGTGTCTCCTGTGTTGCCTAGATACGTGAGTACTTGGAAAACCGAAATAATGTAATGGATGTTTGATTTCAGGTGAGGCATGCTCTACATAATCCATCGACATTCTCATGCAGAATTTTCTTTCTCTAATATCTAGTTGGGATTGCTTGATACCGTGTAGACCCCATTAGGCCTCAAACCTCTGTATGGAGTCACATTATTATTGTTATTATTATATAGTTTCACAAAACTTTAGAATCTCTCCTCACACAAAAAAAAAATTAAATGCATAAAATTGAAAACAGATGTCTGCAGAAGAGTTCCTTAGTCATAATATTTTTAAAGTTTTCATTATTTTAACTTGATTGACCGGAGTGATTAGAGTAAGAAGAAAGATAGTAAATTATTTCGCCGAATAACGTCGATGAAATCGAGAAAAAAGTGGGCATTCGCTTACGCTGCGTGAACAGTTATAGTTGACAAGTGTAAATGGCAGTGTTCTTCACCTCAAACGTTTTACAGGAAGTAAGCGACAGCACATATCTATCTGCTAAGGTTCTGCTACATTATCGAAAAAACGTTATCAAATTTCGAAGAATAAAATTACTTCAATTTAAGAAGAAATAGAATGAACACTAATAATTTTTTTTATTTTGCGAATTTAACCAAAATAAAATTTGTATTTTTGTCACATAATTTAAAGAAATGGTTTTGATTTAAAAAACCTTATTTAATGAAATAGTTCAGAAGCGCTGCCACCGTTGAAGTACATTGTCTCGAACGTGAAATTTCCATCAGCGCGTATCCTGGCAAGTGGGTTCTTAGTCCCAACAAGTAAAGACAATTTGAAGCAACGCCGGGTAATCAGCTAGTGTAGAACATGAAGATCAAAAGATTGACGAGTATGGTGGAGAAGGCGTGTTTTCCATGGAAAAGTTATAAATGGTTCTGAATCGTGTGCAGCATATAACGAACATGATATATAAAATACACCTGCTGCAGTACTTGTAAACGCTCTAATAAGCATATTTTGGATAATTTTCCTTATTTATCTAAGCAATTAAATATTTATGTATATATGAATGTATATATCTATGTATATGAAGAATGAATATCAAAGGTTTCAAACAACAGAGAAGAAGCAAAAGATGCTCTAGAAAAACTGTATGAAATAACTCAGAAAACTTGCCATCTAATCTCCTTTGAAAAAACACAATTCATAGAACGGTCACCATCAAATAACCTCCCCATAGTAACACGTTACGGAAATGTATTAAAAGTCCCCCACTTCAAATATCTAGGAGAAAGCATCAAAGCATCAGGACTGAACCTCACTGTAAACATAGCACGCATCACAAAACTGAAATAAGGCTATAAACTCACCTGCAACCATTATCAATAACACAACAAAAAATCAATAACCGTAAAGGCACAACTAAGACATTACAATACAGTCGTACTTCTTGAAGCATTATACGCAGCTGAAACAACACTTATACATGGTGAAACAAAAATTATTGATATTGAAAAACAAGAAAGAAAATGCCTCCAAAAAATATTTGAACCACTAATGAAAGACAGGATATGGATTAAACGACCGACACCACACATATACTAACATACGGAAACAATTTCAAACAACTTCAGGAAACGTTTTATGGACACATACACAGAATGAACCAAAACAGAATCACAAAAAGATTATTTGACATTACAAAATCTAGCTAAAATAAATCAAAATGGTTAAATGAAACTGAAGGGGAATTCAGACAAATGAACATTACAGAAAATTACTCCAATGATCGGGAGAAATTTAGGAACATTGTAAAGGAAAATAGATTTGAATAAAATATGACTATAAAAAGAAGAGGAAAGGAATGGACAGCGGAGAGGAAGAGAGAACACGGTGAAAACATGAAGAGAGTTTGGGAAGAAAGGAAGACATATATAATTTTTAAGTGAGTTCTTTTTTAGGAACATTTTACGGAATATACCTGTTTGCACTATAGGTTTTTGCACAAGAAGTTACCGGTTTGCACCAAATTCTTTTCTTTGTTTGATTTGAAATAATATAACTTTTTTGAAACATTAAACTTTTGGAAATAAAAATATTAAAAAATACAGTTTTGACAAATTATCTCACTCTTTCATAAAATGCAAGGAACTTGTTTTTACTAGAAACTAAATATGTTTTTTAATGTTCCATAGTACTACAGATTACAGATAGCTAATGATATAATGAATTTCTTTGTAAAGATCCTTTCTTTGAATTTCACCAAAACAATTAGAGACGTTAACACGAAAAAATGCAAACATATACCTATAAGTACACAGTTAAGAACAATTAGTGCCTACTCATAAGCACATGATTAAACAAATTATGATAACGAGATATGCTTGATGATTTTACCTAAAATTTAGATATTGAAATATAGAATAAAATCAAAAAATCCATTTAATAATTATAAGGAACACAATGTAATTGATAAACATTTTATTATATCTCATAAATTTAAAAGAGATTTTTAGAAGAATTTTTTTTCAGATAATGACCGCAAGAGATATCTTCAACACGATTATTGGACGTACTTTCTTGGTTTGCTGCATCTTGAACACCGGTTATTCACATCGGCAGCATCTTCTTCCTCCCCATTTGGAAACAAAAATTCCACGAAACCTCATTCACATGGAGATTGTTGATTCTCATATTGGTACACGTCACTTCAGGACTGCTCCAAAAGAACCAACGTTTGTGCGGACGGAGATTCTTCGTCTCGAAGCTGCTTTGGAACACGGTCCTAAATATGGGCCACGTGTCGGTTCTGCATCTGTTTTGCTTCTTCTATTGGGTGACAAAGATAAGAGAGTATATGACGTAAAAGGAAGTGTCTTTTTATTACATGCGCTTAGCACTTCTTCTCTGTGGTCAGAGTACACTCGTCTCTTTGTAGTAGGACGCAACCTAATTAAAAGCACTAATGGACTCGTCTCATCATTAGTTCCCATTCAAACATCTACAGTTGTC
Organism: Laupala kohalensis; assembly: GCA_002313205.1. Lineage (NCBI taxonomy): Eukaryota > Metazoa > Arthropoda > Insecta > Orthoptera > Trigonidiidae > Laupala > Laupala kohalensis. The sequence continues at coordinate 29,582 of NNCF01133312.1, read as the reverse complement.
TGAAATAGAAACAATAGGTTCCGATAAATTATCTGTCTGTACTGAAGACGCTTCGATATGTAAGTAAGACGTAAAAGTACGAAATAATGAATCTTCAAAAGAAACCTGTAAGCGATAATGGAAATGTTCCTCTGACAAAGGAATTGGTCCAACGAAGTCCTCGACTGCGAGACACAGTGTGAGTCGAAAGAAAATCAAAGATCATTTGAAAACGACTCCCTAACGCTTCTTAAACACGACATCGCTCTGATGTAGCAGACATGATTATAGAATTCTCTTTTTCTCATACTAATGATAACCTCTGTATAACAGTGAGAAGAGCTCATCTACTTTCTTAAACTTTATCAATGTTTTTAACAAAATAAAATTACATATTTTATTCCATTACTGTCATAACTTTTTTGTAATATTCCTGGAAGCTAATGATCGTAATTATTCACTGACATGTATTGTATCCATCGTTATAAGAACAATGAAATTTTTAATAACGGAAACCTTCTCCGTCCGAGAATCACGATTTGCTTATTTATGGGAAACAATATCGGTTTAAAGCAATATAACACTAAATATATTCATTGGGAATACTACTAGTCAAATATTGCTTGTGAAATTTTATCGTCAAGTTCGAACACTCTTACAAAAGATATGGGTAACTAATAAAATCAGTATTTTTTATTCTTATGTTGAGATATATTGTAATAAGTATTATATAGAAATTGGCCATGAAATGAGAAAGGAATGTGTACCACTTTCTAATGAAAAACGATATTAATGATAAATAAAATCGTACGGGCAGAAAGGATCGTTATAGTTAGTTTGAGCTCTCTCTGTGATTTTCACATCAATTTAGCGAGGTATAATATAGATGGAAGATACACACACCGTCAAGTTCCATTATTGTGTCCAGCATTTACCTTGAGAAAGGACATTTCATATTCCGGAAAACTCTAGATTTTGATTAAACAAATAGTGCAGTCCGCACTTGGGGAAAATAGATAGTGAAATATAATACCGCTACAGAGAATGGTGGAATGTTTCTGTGCATATGAATGTTACTAGACGAAAGTTGTCAGTACGTGATCTTTATTACGCGTTCCCATTTTCTTTGTTATCTCTCATTGTTTGCTTCGTTGTTTTTATTTCGGGATTTTTTGAACCATATTATACACACAGTGTCCGGCTAATAAGGTAGGACTGCTGCACGTACGTAGACAGAGGGTTGGACGACGGTTACTGCTGTTTACGGCTATTGTTAATCAATTTACAAATTTTTATCCACCTGTACGATGCACAGTCCTACTTTTAATGTTAAGACTTATTGTGTTATAATTTCACTGAAGCCAAGGTCTATGACTAAGAAGACACAAAACCATGAAACCATGAAAAATTATATAAGAATTTCAATTGGGAGTTTAATAAATTCTAAACATTTCTATAATACGATGTGTAGTTCTTGACCCCATTTTAAAAGGGTTGATAAATTGCGTATTTAGGTCAGTAAAATGAAACTATTGAGTATTCGCTAAAGTTTCGTTTCTCGGAGATGAAAAAATAAATTAATTCATGATTTATACAATGTCAATTATACATACTATTCTATTTCTATCAAAAACCGAAACAAATAATTTAATATTAAATTGTTTATACACGTATTAAAACCTCTGTTATCACCTACACCACAGCTTCACCTACTAAGCAATAAAGATCCATCCAAACCTTCACTCACACTGAGGCACAACCCTCAATAAGTAAAGAGCATGCTCTCTTGCGTTTTGTGCACGTTCAAATTCTTAAACTAACTTAAATAACTAAAAGAAGAAGATTTGCGATGAAGAGACGAATGTAGATACTATTGAATGGATGTTATTTGTTTATTTACAATCATACCTCTAGATCCAGCAGTAGAATTGATCGCAGTTTAAACAGTGTCACATTTCGTTTTGTAATCGTGTGTGTTTTACTGTACGAACAGTTGTACCCAAAACATGCGCAAGGCACTTATATTTCCACCCTTGTGTAAATTTAATACGTCAAACGTATTATACCTCTACCGTGAAGTGGTTATACTTTGCTGCGGGGAAAATATGAACGTACAAAGTTACAATCTAGTGGGCTATAAATACACGTGTAATATTGAAAGAATCGGATCTTTTTAAACCAATTGAAATACATACAATGTCACCGTGTGATGGCGCTAATAACGGAATGGTACTTCCCAACTGACGATGTTTTTTGTACATATCCTCTCTCCATTAAGTTTCTACACCAGTATTCAGTCTCCTTGATTCAAATGTTAACACTACAAGATCTAAATTTTATTTGTCGAGTTTGTGGATAATAGTTTATTCTTCTATCTAAAAAATAATGATCATGCAATAGCAATCTCCTGGTGGTTCTAGGATCAACATTTAAACAAACGTTTTATGTCGTATTTTAGTACTTCGATAGACACTTAGTTACATTGAAATCGGACAAAATAGCGGAACAAACTGCGGATGACCACGTGGAGAACAATAATATAATTCGCTCTATGTAAGCAAAGAAGGGACCATTCCATCAATTCCGATCAAGTGCCCATGGCGCAGATGCGTATGTAACGTTTCAATATACAATCCGCATTAGTTTATAATTTTATATTTTTTTACAGTAATAATTATCTCGTTGATAGCAAACATAAACCAAAACTTATTTGGGAAATATATTCTGAAAAATAGAACAGAATCTTGGGTCCAATTTTTGCCGGTTCAACACGTTTTGTTCAATGGATAAAANTATTGACCTCGATGTTGACGAACCCTAAATCCCCACCCAAAAAATAATAATAAAGCTGTTACAATGACCTGAACATTACAAACATCAAACTTTGTCAAAAAAAACAGTTACACACTGCGAATGATCACGTGGAAAACAATAAACTAATTTATTCTCCGGAAGCAAGCAAGGGACCATTCTCTCTCTTCCGATCAAGGTTTCAACAGCAGAGCGGATTGAACATTTCAACAAGCTCCTAACAATAAAAATATTTCATCATCCTACGACTTAAGTTTTCGCGGTCGTTGTCATATTATGGTTACAACTCTAATTAAAGGAGCCCTTTACTTACGTCAAATAAGATAAATCGTTTATAGCGTAGTAGCAGAACTGGCAGAGTATATTCACATTACGGTTCTAATTTGACATCGATTAATACTTTTCATCAAAGTTTTTTTTTTTTTATATTATCAAAATAGTAATAGGGAAGAGCTACATTGTCTGTGTATCAATGGGTGGTGTACGAATTGGACGATCTAGGTGATGCAAGAGGATTTTATGTATAGGATAAGTAATATTAAGAATTTCATTCTGTTTAAGACCTCAAACTGGAAGAAGAAAATAATTTTTTCGAAATGTCAGCGAATACAAATTTATTTTATTGTAATGATTTAAACTCGTTTAAGCATCTACATATTTCTATTAAAAAATTCTATTTCCCTACAACCACGATAATTTTGAGAATGAGACCAATGGAATGATCCAGAAAGCTCGCGGTTATGACATAATAGGGATGTCTTGTGTATTTAATAAAACAAGCCGTTTAGAAAAGGAAGATTGCGTGTTCAAATAGAAAGTCAAATACAAATGGCATATCAAAGTCGTCTCATTCTAAGAAAAAGCCATGTGAAAACAAAAATTCTAAAATGAAAACTTTTTGTTTCGGAAACTAAAAACGGTTGTAAACATTCATCATTTCTCCTACAATAAACTATTTCTATAAACACTTAATATTACCTTCACATATTCTTTATTTCATCCCAATTCCAAGGACCTATAGTGGAGGTGTTGTCTCTTAACGACATGCAATAGCGTAATGGTTTTAGAGAAACGTTTTTAAGTCTGGACAATAACGTGCCGATCCAGACGCCATCATGCATATTGTGACAAAAAATAATTATTATTCAGGTAATACATTAATTTCTAATTTTTTCTCCAATCAAGAATATATTTATATATTTACCAAAGTTTTCAAAATAGTCTTTTTGGTTAGAACTGCCGAAACGGACATAGAGTTCGTAAGTACCGGATTCACTGGTGACAGATTGTCGTTGCGTCAGAAATATCGTATCCGCATCCTTTCTTTATATATTTCGTGGTCACTTATACAGAAACAATATCTGCTAATACAATAATAATATATTTATTCAACTGCTTTCAAAAGAAATATCCTGGTGCCAGCATGCGATGGATCAAGTATTTGCATTAAAAATAAATTAATAAATCCGGAGAGAGATATTAATATTTGCTTCAGATTTTAAAGATAATGAAAAAAATTAATTAGGAAGGGCGAGAAATGTTAACGTTGAGGAGGTATGTACTACATCGTACTATCTTACCTTAATATTGATCTTCATTAGATCTCCTTTATCTTGTTCTGGAATAGACGTAAATTGGGAGGCAAAGTCGCTAGAACTTCTGCATATAACTGAATGCAAGGAACTATTGTTTAGTTGCAAGTTGTCTATTTAGTGTTTTGGAAATGACTGTAGTATCTGAATTTATGATAAGTACAATTAATACTTCATTTTGTGTTCATATCTTTAGAATTTCTGTCTTAAATATCCCATATTTTAGAATTTGTGTTTGTTTTGCCTTTTTAAAATATTTTGACGAAGGACCATCTACCTCAATAATAGAATTTGCTCTTTTAGATTCCTCTATTAATGTTATGTCTGGCATTGTTATGATCGACTGTTCTGTCTGTAAAGATTTGTTTATCCCAGTAAAAAGTGGCCTTTGGTCATGTGGCATGCCAAACATAATCCAACCATTATCTCAGGCAGAAATTATTTTTTGTAATATTTTGTTGTTATTGCTTGACCACCAAAAAAAGATTGTGTTTATTCCACATTAAAACTTAATTATCGCATTATTATTAGTAATAATATTATTATTACTACTATTGGTTTACAAAACTGCAAAATTTACCGTCACAAAGAAAACGACCGTTAACACAGAAAATCGACAACAGATGTTGGAAATCGAGAAATTTAATGTCTGTAGAATAGTTTTGAACCGTAAACATCAGGTAAGGTAATTTGTTAGCCTTGAATATGAAGATCAACACATTGACAATTATAAATGAAATGGCGTGTTTTCCATGGAAAAATAATTAATCGTGTGTGTTTAAATGTATGTGTATCACACGCAGACAATTTTGGAAAAAAATTTAAAAAATACACCCACTGCAGTAGTTTTAAACGCTCCAAGTACCACATTTTGGATATATTTACTATGTATTTTCATCCTAGTTTTCATTGGTTTTCACAAATTTTTATCTTATTAATTATGTTACAATATGGTCGCAAAAATTCCGTTGAATAAATATTACAAACGTATTATACAGCCATATACTGAATAAGCTTTTCCAATACTTTTAGCTAAAATGGTCTCTGGTAATTTGTCTGTTTTTCAATCCTGAAGAGGTAATTCAGAGTTTTATCCTCATACATCCATGAACTAAGTCATAACTTAGATAGTAGGAGAAATATATGGTCACTTTTCTTGTCGAATTTTTTACACCTTCGTTTGGACCTTGTAAATAATTGAATCTTATATAAATTGACACGCATAATATATACGAGGCTTGCGATATTAACCTGGTAAAAGTATGTCTTTCTTTCTTTCGAGGTTTAGCTGTTGGAAATTTCCAAACACTAATAACCTTGCCACCGACCTTTAATGACACGCGCTATAAATTGTTTGTAGTATAAAGTGAAAAAAATTGTGGTGGTTTTTTGCATTAAAATTGAAGAAAAATTATTTGCCACGCTACCTTTAAAACATCAAGATTTTATTATTTTACTATATTTGTTTATGTTATTTAGTGTATATAATTATATACATAAAATTTGACATAATTGTTTGTTTGTTCTATTAAATATTATTCATGGTATTCTAAATGTTATGTAAGTGATAAACAATTTATTATAACTTTATAAAATTAAATGAAATTTTTAGATGAATATACATTATTCTTTCATACAATGGCCACAAGAGATGTTTTCAACACTATAATTGGACGGGCATTCTTGGTTTGCAGCATCACGGTCTCCGGTTACTAACATCGGCAGCAAGTTCTTTCTCCTTAATTGGAATCAAATACTCTCAGCCACCTCATTCAATTGGTAATTAAGGCGTCTTATACTGGAGAAGTTTCTCCTCTGAAACCTCTGCTGGTGAAGTGCTCTTCATCAGCCGCACTGTATCACTTTAGGTTTGTACCAAGAAAACCAACGTTTGCTGGGACGGAGCTTCTTCTTTCTTCGGTTCTGCATTAATACCTGCTCCCATGTATGGATCACGTACTTGTTCTGCATCTCATTTGTGTCTTGAGACATTGAAAGATTTCATCCGTGAATTTGGAGATATTTCAATGGCAGAAGTAATGTTCCAACAAATATCTGAGATACGTGACGCGCGGTTTGTCCACTTGGAGACAATAGTCTTCCAAACGGCTCCCTACAGGTTCAAGATATTCCAGTGGATTGACTGTATTGCTGGGTTTCAATTTTCAGCATATACAGATACGCACAACGACTTCAGAATACGCTTCCCCTCATGAGAACGATAACATATGAATAGAGAGTACTTCCTCTATCTTTTACGGAACTTATTATGAATACATTCTCAAGAGAAATATATATTATGTCATTTATCGTGATAATCTTCTACGATTCTATAAACTTTCTCGGTACTGAGATTCGAAATAATTTATTGACGGGTTTGACCATCATCTTCAAAAAAATAATTCAATTTTGTATTATTGTGACCTTTGCAATACGAGAATCAAGATTCGCATATTTTTGGGCGACTTTATCATTTTGTTGTAATTAAATGTAATTGTTCCTTTGGGTAATAGAACCAGTGAATTGTCAGTCGCGGTATACCAACGTTAAATTCAAACTTTACAAGATATTATGGCTGCAGTAGATAGAATTGTTTTCTTGAACGTGGATATATAATATAACATATCCGGATAATGTTCCACAAGTGAACAAGAAATGTAAACCTTTTCGTTATCACATCACCAGGTTTTAAAAAGACGCATCTGAAATATAACTGAAGAGAAAAATTAGATGTGTTAACGTTTAAATCTTACGTTAATTTTCCTCTAGAATTCTAATTCGCTAATAGTGAAAATAAAACCAATTTAACAAGTTACAAGGTGTGTTTTTTCCAACTTCATATTGTTTGGTTGCTCTGCGAAAATATTGTCAATGTTATCAGAATATCAGAAAAATTTATTATAGAATAATGAATTCAAAACTTCGACAAAAATTCGCAGAACACAGTAAAAAATAATTTGTTATTATTTAAGGGAAAAATATTTCTATGACTCAGTTGTNTTTTGCTTATAGTTCTTAATATATGCTTCATCACCTTTCTTCTAGAAAACGTGAAATATAAGAGATATATTTGATGGCAACATCACTCGTGTAAAACACAATTGAATTGAAACCATTGTAAATAAGGTTAATAATGAAATAATTCTGTTAAATGAGACCTTCCGACAACAAGTTAAGGTTTCCTCATAATTAAAATATGAAATTGACTATGAAATATGAATATGAAAAATTATAATATGAAATAAAATGTATCATTTAAGTTATGTTACAATATATTCAAATAATTTAGTCGAAAAAAACCGAACAAATTGCGTGTGACCACGTTGAGGATAATGAACTAATTTACTCTTCGGAAGCAAACAAGGGAACATTCATTCAATTCCGATCATGAGCCCGAAGGTAGAAGCGGAGGTAACATTTCTGTATACTTCATTGAAAATTATTATTATAGCTTTAAATATTCCTTTTTGTATGACGATATGGTCATTACTACGATGTGCGATACGATAATGATGTTTAGTAGATAAGTACACTAAGAGGAATGTTCGTGCCGGAAGAGGTAAACACGAAAATATTTTATTATGTCAAATGACAAGAGTTTTATGAATTTCGTGTTGATAAATGCAGCTCAGACTTCTGCAAGAGAAACCAACGTGTTGATGTACCACATTTCGGTAAGCATACATTTATTTTTTATTCTTTTTAGTATAACTATTTATTTAAAGTGACTCAGCAGATAAGTAATTGGTTACTATTATTAAACGATTACAAAAAAACAAGTAGTATATTTTTACGTCCTTTATTATTACATTAAATTATATCCTTAACACAAGTAACTGAATTATAAGAAATATTTAACAATCCCAAAGTAACTTCTGATTATTTTTTCAAGATAATCCGAAAAAACAACAGTGTCTCTAATCAAAATAAAATTTCTTCTTCATAATAAACAAGCTTAAAACCCTAAATTCTTACCAAGACATAAATTAAACTTATTCTATCAACAAAATGTCATTTTATAGAAGAACATACGTAAGTCATCGATTAAGATTTTGCAAATGTTTAGATAACAATGAAAAGGAGCTGATAAATATTAAACATATAAAAAATATATTTAGAATGAGCGTTCGTACACCGGTATACAAACATCAATTTACACTACACACGTGTAGCGAACGTCTAGTAACCGATGATGTTTGTGTGTTAGGTACAGGTTTCCCCAAATGGGATAATTTTACTTGCAATCCTATATTCAATATTGGATGTCTTGGAAGATAATAATCATGTATCTAGAATCACAACTTCCTAGGTCATTAGCTTTCTCTGTTAAAGACATATAATACTACACTTTTTACAGAAAATCTTCCCTTACGTCAAAGCAGCTAAAACTAAAGCAGAGATCCTCAAAGTGCCGTCGCGCAACTGCAAGAGTTTTCTTACGTTACAGTTATATTTTTCAAATAAATCAAACGTTTCATAGAAAAATGCTTATTTTTAAAATTACGTCAAAACCGTCAGTAATTTTTCTGACAAATAATTGAGACATACACTGATAAAGCATTCATTAACCACCTAAGAGTGCATCATAAACCACATTAATTTAACGGATTTTTTCTTAATTTTTGCGTTTATATAGATTTAAAAATATAAATTACATAATTTATTTGCAAATTAGTTAAAACTTTAAGCAACTCAATCAGAGTAACACACACTTCTTTTTATTTTTGTGCCAAGAAATAATTACGTTTTATCAATATATTTTCAGATCATGGCTACAACTGATCTGTGCAGCAACATAATTGGAAACGCAATCATCTTTTGCAGTATTTTGGGCCACAGTTCCTCACATCGACTTCACCTTCTTCCTCCTCATTCGCAAACTGAATTCCCACAACATCTCATCAAGTTGGTGACTGTGCAATCCGAAAAATTTGATGTGAATCCTTTGACAACTCTGCTGGTGCTAGGTATATCACTAACTTATCTGTACCCCTTCAGATCTGCACCAACTGCTCCAACGTATATAGGGACAAACCCCCTTCTTCTCGGTGCTGCCTTGACATCAGGTCCCACGTATGGACCACGAGCTGGTGCTACATCTGTTGTGTTGCTCCTATTGGGTGACGAAAATCTAAGTGTAAATTACGCGAAAGGTATTCTCCAATTGGTAGAAGAACTTCGAGCTTCATCTCTGTGGTCAGCGTACACTCGTCTCTTTNAAAATTAAAGACACTAATGGACTCGCTTCATCATTAGCTCCCATCCGAACATCATCACTTGTCTGGGAATGGAACAATAAAACTTTCCAACAACTTCCGATAACATACCCGACTGAACAGAACATGTTACAATATGCAAGTAAACATTGTGTGAATAAATTATTGAACCATAAAAAGAAAGCAGTTAACGATATTGGAAATATTGCATTGACACAAGAAATAGTCCAAAGAATTCCAGAATTGCGGGATACAATGTGTGTCGACTCCAATACAAAGACCTTAGGAACTCGTCTTCCCAACGGCACTTTTACAGGACATTTGTCTGATGTAGCGAACGGTTTAACTGTGATGGTCGGTTTAACTCTTCACTACGTTTCTTATTGGGAACCGATTGTAGAATTCACTTATCCTCATACTAATGATAACCTATGTATTATTGTGGGAAGAGCTCATCCGCTATCTTTTACTGAACTTCTTATCAATATATTTTCAAAAGAAATTTACATGGTTTATTCAATTATTGTCATAGCTTTTTGTTTTGTAACATTTCTAGGAGCTAATGATCGCAATTACTCATTGATATATTTTGTAACCATCGTTATAAGAACATTGGAATGTTTGCTAACTGGGAGCTTTTCCGCCCGGGAATCAAGATTTGCATTCTTATGGGTAACGTTATCTTTTAGTGTCACTGTAATATTAAATGTATTCATGGGGAACATGACAAGTCAATTATCCGTTGTGAAATATCATAGTGAAGTTCAAACCCTTAATGAAGTGATGAGTGTTACTGATAAAATCGGACTTTTCTTTCCTTATATGGCGACATATTGTAATGAAACATATCCAGACATTGGCCATGAAATGAAAAAGAAATGTGTTCCTCTTTACAATGAAACGGATTTTATGGAGATGCAATATAAAATTGTACGTGGAGATAAAATCGGTGTGGTTAGTTTTAGCTCTTACAGTGATATGCACTCCAGGTTACCGAAGTATCAGATAGATGGGAGAAAGGCACTCCGTCTTGTTCCCCAATGCCTCCTTCAACCTGCCTACCCAGCATTTGTGTTAAGAAAAGACATTCAATTTTCGGGTAAAATCTACAGATTGATTCAACAAATAGTGCAATCCGGACTCTGGCAAAAATTTAGCAAAGATAGTAAAGATAATTACACAATAGAGAATGGTGGGACATTTCAACACACAGCGGATATGTATGTTTCTAGAAGAAATTTGTCATTACGTGATCTCTATTATGTGTTTTTATTATGGTTGGTATCTCTCATTCTTTGTTTCTTTGTTTTTATTTTAGAATTTTTTTAGAATTCTTGAAACATACTATACACACGGTGTCAATACAATGTTGTAAACCTGCATTTCTCACTTATTCGGATGGTTAAATAGCGGTCTCTGTGTGTTTTATGCGTTGTTATCTAACTTACAATATATTAACAACGTGTACTACGCACAAATTTACTATGAACAATAGAAATTATTGCGTGATAATATCCCTGAAGGCAAGGCTTAAGTCTTAGAAGTACAGAGAAAAATGAAACCTCTTAATTATATCACCAAATATTGTAAAATAATACATGTTAATTTTAATAAATTCTAAAAATTTTAATATACGATGTGTGGTACTTGACCCCTTTATTAAAGCAATAGATTAATTAACGAGTTTGGATTAATAGAATATAATTAGCGTGTATTCGCCGACGTTACGAAAAATTTTCTTCCTCAGGACGGAATGCACATAGCAATGTATAGTTCATAGAATTTCCATAATACATACGATAATACCAACATCACATTTAACAAAAAATTTTTTAACTTGAAGTCCTTGTACATGTATTAAATCGTCTTTAACACTGCGAAGCATTAGTAGGACCTCGGAGACCCAGTAGGAAGTTTTCCATAAATATATCATTCAACATGAACCTGACTTAACCCTATTTTTTGTATTCTCTCTTGTATTGTTTTGGATGCGACTCACATATTTTTAGTAGATTTGATGCAATGGTTTGTATAAAAGTTAAAAATATTTGTCACTACATGTCAATGCATATGCAGGGCCACCGAAACCCTGTGCAGATTTTATACATAAATGTCGCCAAATATACATGTAAAGTACGCATATGCTATTTAGCGATGGAACTAATTACAGAGAGGTGATATCACATAAACCTTATCAAATACAACTTGTGGATTTTTAGAGTGAATGTTTTAAAATATTTTGCTACAAATGTTATAATCGATATGTTTTCCAGCATGCTGCAGAAACAAGTCACTATTTTAGGATCTATCAAACAAAACAAGTCTGTTATTACCTATAAGATAAAAGTTTTCACATCAAAAGACGCTCATTTTTGAAAGATTTTTTTGCCCCAAGACAGGATTTGGCAAAAGTAATGTTGAAGTCTGAACTAAACGTCAGTATTCACATCTCTATAATCCAAAGCAAACAAAAGCAATTAAAAGATGAGTTCTAAAGATTTCACTAACCTGTCAAAATGCAACAAGCTTGAGAAATTATTGTCTTTGCAACATTTACAGGAAATCAACTCTTGTATATTTAAATTAGAAAATGCAAGAAGTAAGGACCACAGTACATACTATGATATGTAAATCTTGCCTCTAAGATGTAGAGGCTATTAAGAATAGCAATATCAATGAGTTAAACTGAAGAATACGGTAAATTTTCGAATCTTGTTTTTAGAATTGTTGCCTTTCTCATGTTTTCCAACTGTAGTAAAATAAATTTAGAGCTTGATTAAATCGTTTTATGAATGATGACTCACCTTCGTTATTTTTAATAATTTTTAAATTTTTAAACAAGTCATTTGTTTGCAGCAGTTAAATATCATTTCTTATCATGAGGTACATTTCAGTAACATGTTAAAACATTAAAAAAACATTAAATTATTTTCAATAAGTTAAGTGTTTGTATAAAAAATTGTTTAAAATAGACATGGGGCGTAGCAAAGCCATGCATCCGCTTTCCTGTATATTCTTGCGACCTTTAATGATAGGGTTAACCTCCTACATCATCTCTAACCTACTCCACTCATTCATCCACTTAGCAATATAGATCTGTCTATGCATTTACACACACTGAACCGTCTCTAAGAAAAAAGAGACATTCTCTCTGACGTTTCGTGCACTGAAAACTTTCGTTTACATTTATTAATAGAATTAATAACAAGTGATATAAAGTAAAAAAAAATATATTATGCTAATAATATGAACAGCATAAGAGTAAAGATAATATAGTATGATAAGGGAAAAAAGGAAATGCAGGTAAAATATAATATCATTTTGTATGTGTAATTGTAAATATATATTATATTTTTTACATTTATGGTAGTGTACTGTAGCACCTTATGGCTGACTAATTGGGATGACAGCATCTTAAGATAGAGGCGTGACTATATTGTTAAACAAAAGTTGAGCCAGACGTGTCACCATAATAACATGGAAAGGGGGGCAGAGTACACGCAATAGCGGGTGCACTTTACTTCACTTGGCGGTGGTTGAGTTTATAGTGTGTGTTAAGGCATGGTTGGATCTGTTCTTATGATATGAATGTTTGGTGTACGAATGAGACGATGAAGGTGGTGAATAAGGATTTAATTTATCAATAAGTATATAATATAAAGAATTTTTTTTTTGCTTTAATTTTAGAACAGTAAGTATTATGGATATTGGATTAACCAAGTATTGCTTTATGAAGATTTTGTTGAGCAAAATGCGGATCTACATTGATTTGATTTTTAAAAGTGTTCCTTAACAATTGTTTATAACTCACTGCTTAAAACTAAAACAATTTCTGAAAATTTGTGCGGTAAAAGCCTAATAATGTTTACCAGAACGTCAGTAAATAAACCTCATGACGTTACGACGTAAATCGAATAATAGAACTACGCCAAACGATTCAATTTCGCTTCTAAACTCTATAAACACGCAGGTGATACACTTGGTATGATTAAGAAGGGTTACGGATATAATCTAATGCGAGGGTGTTGTGCTCTTAAGTGACACAATTTGTTGCGAGAAGGATGAGAGAGTCTTCACGACGAAAATTAAAGCTCAGAATGACTTATTAAACTCTCATCCTAAGAAACCAGCTATGTGTAAGAAAAAAAGTAAAATTCGCTTGTATAAATGTGAGGAGTAAAATGCAAAATTTTGCAAAACGAAACTTTTTTAATAATTTTTATTATGTAGTGATTTTTGAAAATAAAAACTATTATAAATATTTATCCCTATTCCCAAGATAGAACAATTTTTATAAACGCTATATTTTCCCATTCACGTATCCTTATTTTCATCCTACTTCCAAGGACCTATGATGTAGAGATGTTGATCTCTCTATGACATGCAATAGCGTGACCGTATTTGGATAATTTTTTTTGCTCTTCATAATAACGTGTTTATCTACAAGTTTTTTATTCTAATACAGAAAATATATATAAAAATTTACAATAAACTTTTAAAATGTTTGGGGGATGGAGTTAGCACAACCCGATATACTGTAGAACGGTCGAATCGGACATAGCGTTCATGTGTACCGCACACACTGAGGACAGATTGTTGCTGCGCCAGAATTATCGTTGCCACATCGTTTCATTATATATTTCGTAGTCCCTGATACAGAAAAAATATCTACTGATGCAATGGTAAAATCTTTATTATACTGTTTTTTAAAGTTATATCCTAGTGGCAGCATTTAGTCGGATCGTGTATTTGCAATAAAAATAAAATAATAAATCCAGACAGAATCATTTATTTTTGCATTAAATTTAAAAGAAGAAAGAGAGTACGAAAAGGTGAGAAATGCTGAATTTATAGAAGTATGTACATACTTCTTACTTACCTTTATATTTATCTTCTTAATACGTCTTAAAATAGTTTGTAATATACGCAAATTTGGAGTCAAAGTTTCTAAAACTATTGCAGATAACACAATGCAAGAAACTATTTTATGGTTTACGAAAGAAAATTATCCAATATATGTTCCTTGCTATCTTTGTAGTATATACTACTATATTCGTTCTGACCGCGATGAGTCTGTTTTAAAAGTCACCTCTTTATGTCTCCTTACATTGGAATATGAAAGAAAACGAGATCAAGCCAAAATCATAGAGTAATTTTAAAAGATGTAAAATATAGTTTTTTTTCAATGTTTTACAAAAAACTATATATTTGCCTAGCAAATATTTTTTTTCATTAGCTAGCACGTGGAGAAGTTATGTGATAACTTTCAGAAACGTGTAAATGGTTCTAGAATTTAGAATTTTGTTCTCTTCGTGTAAGAAAGAAGAGAACGAGAGTTGGAAAGATGTGCGATATAGTTTGGCATCATATCTTTCGGAGTGGATAGAAGGAGTCTAAGTGGATGAATTCGAAAAACTCAAAGATTCATTGATCACGGATCAATTAAAAAGAAAAACTCATCCCCACATAAAAGAGCATTTCCTAGAAAATTGGAGAAAAATAAGCAGTCTAAAGAATTCGAGTGAAAATTGGACGAAGCAGAGTTGCTCAGATCAGAGATGCGTAAACCGCTTAAAGTGGTCAACCAGTCGTTTCAGAATAGTTCTTTGAATGGAGGAAGACCTCGCGAACAAAACCGAACGGCGCGGACCGAAAATCGTAGCGAAAACGATAAGGAAAGAAGGTCAATGAATTCGAATAGAAAGACACTACCTCAAACTGAAGAAAAACAAAACACGTTCGAAAATGTGTACGTTACAAGGTGCTATGTGTGACGAGCAACTGACCACTTGTCCATTAATTGCCCTCAGAATAGTGAAATACATGCGTAGGTGGAGGCTATTCAAAACGTAACAGAGGTTATTCAAAATTTAAGAGAGCTAGACCCGTGCGTTAAGAATCCTTTTATTTCGGGTGATAAAATAAATGGACAGGATATGGATATCTGGAGAGATAGCGGTTCTTCAATTGACTTAATATCACAGAACCACGTGGGAAAATCATTGTTTACGGGTGCTAAGGTGATGCTGTCAAAACCACTAGAGGTGGAACCTGTGTGTTTGTTGGTTGAGAACATTTCCTTATAAATGGCCATGGAAAAGGGCGGAGTCGTGAGAATAGTCACTCAGGTCGGTGTAATTCGCCACGAGTTAGGATATTACATACTGGCGAATAAGACGGAAGCTCTGCTCAAAAGTGCTAAAAATGACACAAGTATTGTTACCGAGACAACTAACGCTGTAATGCCGCAGAGCATTGCGCTTAATGAAGCCACTGAATTAGTTTCTAAACGCAAGCACATTCCGATTGCGGAAAATAAAATTGAAAAGAATTTAATTTTTTCTGATGACAAATTGGAGTTGTCGCCGAACGTACTTGAAGTTTCTGTAAATGATTTCGTTGAAGATAGACGAGACTGTGAGACGTTAAACGAAACCTGTGAATCACAAAACTTTGATATTCATATTAATAATGATATCAGGTCTGAGTCAAATTGTCATTATAATTCTGCTGAATGGAATACCTTTCGGGGAGATGATAAGAAAATCTCTCCAGTCTCATATCTAAATTATTATATAGATGTGCTAAATAAATCTACAATACTTTCTAGTACTGAGATAAACACGGAAAGTGAGTTTGTTGATACTGAGAGTGTTAGTTAGAGATTTGATTCATTTGATTATTTGGATGTTATTAATGACGCACTTGATATGAAATATCTTGGTATGGAAATAGTTTGGAAGTTATTTCATCCGGGAATAATTTCTATTGATGGTTGTGAAAGTACATTTGCGATATGTGATTTTGTTACGAGCCAGTGCAACGATACATTACGTAACCATAAAAAGGTGTGTTTAAGTGTAGATATCAATGACAATGATATTCAAATTATTTCCTCTGAAGACATTAAGAGATGGCTTTGGTATCTTAATTTTAATCATTCTATTTCCTTTTTGGAGTTTAATGCAAATGCATACTGTATAAAAAGTTCCTGAAGGAGATGGCAAGTTTGCCATGGAAATGTAAGTATTAGTGTGTGTTTAAATGTTTGTGAATCTAATGTAGCAAATTTTGGAACAAAATATATAAAAAAAACTCCCCTTTAAATCGTCTTAAAAAGCTTCAAACAAAATTGGATATTTTTACTGCATATTATCATCCAATTTTAGGTTACAATTCACGAATCCATAACTTGTAATTAATGTTACAATAGGGACGCCAAAATTACCATGGATAAAAATTACATTCATATATTACATATTTTGTCTGTGGTAATTTTTCTGTATTTCAATTTCAGAGATATAATTTATAATTTTATCCGCGCCCGTCCGTGAACTAATTGATAAATTAGGTACTAAAAGAAACAAATAATCACTCTTCTTTTCGAATCTTCTT
The DNA here is from genome assembly GCA_002313205.1 of Laupala kohalensis. Lineage (NCBI taxonomy): Eukaryota > Metazoa > Arthropoda > Insecta > Orthoptera > Trigonidiidae > Laupala > Laupala kohalensis. The sequence continues at coordinate 12,589 of NNCF01133312.1, read as the reverse complement.
CATCTTTGTTTTAGATTTGGTACTTCGCATGAAGTATGACATCCACATTCATTTTGTTTGTCCATTCCAAGCGTTGTCGTTTGCGACCGGCCCTAGTGGTTGCAGGTAGTTCAACCTGCAAAACACTTTGGGCCAGTTAGACTGAGTAGATTAGAAGAGAATAGACGGAAACTGAAAAGGAACTCCCTAAGCTTTCGAAAACTAATCGCTTCGAGGTCGAAACAAACAAGAGATTGCCAAGAGAAGCAGAAAAGAAAACAGATGCGATACAAGTAAGTGGAAGCAGTACCGCAATAGACTCTATTTAGGAATGAAAGAAAACCCGGCTGATTGCCACAGACACCTCTGAGGGCGACTGCACGGCGATGGGGTCACCACATCCCTACGCCTTTATTATTATTTTTATTATTATTATTATCATCATTATTATTATTATTATCATTATTATTATTGATATTATTATTATTATTATTATTGTTCATGTTGTTGTTTTGCAAATGTATTTATAATTATTATTTATTAGTTATTATTAGATTTGCCTTCTTAATTTTTTTGTGGAAGAAGCGGATCGATAAAAAAAATTTTCTCGTTTAGATTTGTCTATTAAAATTATATCCGGCAAGATGTGAGCTACTGTCCGGTCTGGAATGTTTTGCTTCTTTCAGAACAAAGTGGCGTTCCTACGTATTTTTAGGACATGTTCTTGTGCTCTATAATGTTTCGTGTTAACACGGGTCTTGCACCTTAGTTCGCAGAATGGAACTATTTTATCCAGACGGTGGTCGCACTACTAATTTATATAAAGATCAGTCACTTTTTTGTAGGTCGTTTGCCTTTTATCTTTTTAGACTTCCCCGTGTGTCTACCGGTGACATCTTGGGACCACAATGTGATTCCAAGAGCACCCACCAGGTCCGTCGAGTGTCGGAGACTGCCGACTCAGCCGGTCAACCTACTCGCCTGATACTTAGGCTGGGATTTTGGGTTACAGGTGACCTACCAGTCGCGCACTGGTTGACGGGAACATGTCTAGCTTTCGTATTCCTACTACTTTATGCACAGGTAGTAGCCGAGCAGCAATCCTTCTCACCGATCAGAAGCCTAAACTTCCTTCCCGTACCACGGATATGGAACCTACTGCCCGACAGAGTCCAACCCATTTAAGGGACGTCAGATAATCCTTAATCTGGGGGCTCAATGCCCTTTCCCTGTCTACTCGATTTAAAATGCTGAGTGACACTCGAGAGTGCAAGGACAAGTCTTGTTCTCTACCACTTCGTATAATCCCCAGAATCCGATCCGTTGCTCTATTTAAGGAGATTGGGTACGGGGTGGTGGGGTTTGTCCGTTCGTCCAGTGGTCCACCGAACGGTTGCTAACTTAATCCGGGTTGGCTCAATTAAGTGCTCTCCCTTCAGACACTTAGCTGTGTTCGAGGGCGGACCCTCTCTTCGTGTGTCGGAATCCAGAAGCCTTACTGGATCCCAAACTGTGACGGGTAACAGTTCGAGACGCAACTAGTTTGTCTCTTCCATCTGTCCGAAACTTCCTTTCCATTTGCCCAGGGTATCTAGGATCTGGGCAGGTTACGAGTTCCAGTAGTAGTACACTGAAGGTGGTGAAACACAGTGCACCTCCCTTTACGTAGGGTTCGTCGAGGCCCCCTCTACACGGAGTTCTCTACTCGTTGTTAGCCAAGTTCACCTAGCAGCCATGGTAACGAGTAACGACCGACATCCCTTACAGGAACATCACCCACTCCTCCCACGGTCCTATCCTTTACCCGCGTTCGCAGGATCGGGTATGGAACCCGAAAGGCACACCTGCCGGCCGGGGGTCAATCCGACTGGTAACGTTGGGGCGGCAAGCTAGGATCTTGCCTAAGAGGTCCACTCCTCGCCTACTCGGTTTCAAGTGCTGAGTGGCACCCGAGACCGCGATCTTGACCAATTAAGGATGAGTCTTGCTCTCTCCCACTTCGTGAAAATCCCCATCATCCGATCTGTTGCCCTATTTAAAGAGATTAGGTACGGGTGTGGTTGGGTGCGTACGTTCGTCCAGTGGTCCACCGAACGGCTGCTTACTTAATCCAGGTGAACCCTTCTTGGCGGAATTGGGTCCACCCTTCAGACACTTAGCTACGCTTGAGAGCAAGCCCTCTCCCCGTGTGTCANGCTACGCTCGAGAGCAAGCCCTCTCCCCGTGTGTCAGATTCCAGAGACCATACTGGAACCCAAGCCGTGACGGGTAACAGCTCGAGACGCAACTAGTTTGTCTCTTCCATCTGTCCGAGACATACTTTCCATTTACCCAGTTTATCTAGGATCTGGGCGGGGTACGTGTCCTGGTAGAAGTGCACTCAAGATGGTGGAACACAGTGCACTACACGTGTCAGAAAGCAAGTGCCAAAAAGTGGACTGCTTGAACTTATTACGAAGGGTTCGTCGAGGCCTTGCGGGGATGTGCCGTCAATGGTCTCTGTCCTTTGTTAGCTAGGTTTCCCTAGCAGCCTGGGTTTCCCCACGTGTAATGGCCGATGATCCTTTCTGGACCATCACCATCCTTCCTCTATCGGACCCATCCGTTACCCGTGAGGAGCAGAATTGGGTACGGCATCCGATGGGAGACCTAGCGAAATGGGGGTTGGTTTCGCTGGGTTTTTTTTAGGACAGGTGGAAGTTCGAATTCATACGGAGAGAAAAATGTTTCAACCAAGTTATCATTTTTAACTGTTTCTTACAGATTTATAGAGGTCGCTTGATTGTGTCTGCTGTGTTGCCTAGATATGCGAGTACTTGGAAAACCGAAAAAATGTAATGGATGTTCGATTTCAGTTGCGGCATGTTCTACATAATACATCGACATTCTAATGCAGAATATACTTTCTCTAATTTCTAGTTGGGATTGCTTTATCATGTGTAGATCCCATGAAGCCTATTATGGAGTAACATTACTATTATTATTATTATTATTATTATTATTAACAAATTTCACAAAACTGCAAAATCTCTCCTCACACACAAATAAAAACAAAACGTAAATGCATAAAATTGACAACATATGTTTACAATCGAAAAGTGTTCATGTCTGCAGAAGAGTTCCCTAGTCATAATCATTTTAAAGTTCTCATTATTTCAACTTGATTGACTGGAGTGATTAGAGTAAGAACAAGGATAGTAAATTATTTCGTCGAATATCGTCGATGAAATCGAGAAAAAAGTGGGCATTCGCTTACGCTGCGTGAACGGTTATAGTTGACAAGAGTTCTTAGACTCAAAAGTTTTTCAAGATGTAAGCGACAGCACATATCTATCCACAAAGGTTTCCCTACAATCTCGAACAAACGTTTTTAATTTCGAAGAGTAAAATTACTTCAATTTAAGAAGAAGAAGAATTAACAAATTATTTTTTGTAAATTTAAGAAAAATTTAATGAAATTTAATGAAATAGTTCAGACGCGCTGCCACCGTTGTAGTACCTTGCCTCGAATCTGACATTTCCATCAACGCGTATCCCGGCAAGTGGGTTCTTTGTCCCAACAAGTAAAGACAATTTGAAGCAATGCCGGGTAATCAGCTAGTGTAGAACATGAAGATCAACAGATTGACGAGTATGATGGAGAAGGCGTGTTTCACATGGAAAAGTTATAAATAGTTCTGAATCGTGTGCAGCATATAACGAACGTATATGTAAAATACACCTGCTGCGGTACTTTTAACAGACCCAAAAAGCATATTTTATATAATTTACATGGTTACCTTAAATGTATTTAGATTTTAATATTTCCTTTATATATCTAAGCAATAAGGTCTGTGTATATGTAATTTTTAAGTACCTTCTGTTTTTAGGAACATTGTACAAAATTACCTGTTTAGTTCTCTTAAACGAATAGTTAGATTCTAACAACTGTTTTAGAGTTTTTCACGAAACGTTTTTCTCTGTTTGATTCGAGAAATAGAACATTTTTTAATTATTAAACTAACGCAAAAAATATATTAGAAAATAACGGCTTTGACAGATTGTGTATTAAAAAATAGCAATGAACTAGTTTTTACTAGAAACTAAATATGTTTTCTAATGTCCCATAGTGCTACAGATTACAGATAGCTAATGATATCATGAACTTCTTTGTAGAGATCCATATTTTGAATTTCACCAAAACAATCAGAGACGTTAACACGAAAAAATGCAAACATATACCTATAAGTACACGGTTAAAAACAATTAGTGCCTACTCATAAGTACATGATTAAACAAATTATGATAACAAGATATGTTTGATGATTTTACCTAATATTTAGATATTGAAATATAGAATAAAATCAAAAAATCCATTTAATAATTATAAGGAACTCAATGTAATTGATAAACATATATTATAACTCATTTAATTAAAAGAGATTTTTAGAAGAATATTTTTTCAGATAATGACAGCAAAAGATATCTTCAACACGATTATTGGACGTGCTTTCTTGGTTTGCTGCATCTTGAACTCCAGTTATTCACATCTTCTTCCTCTTCATTTGGAAACAAAAATTACACGAAACCTCATTCACATGGAGATTGTGGATTCTCATATTGATACACGTCACTTCAGGACTGCTCCAAAAATACCAACGTTTGTGCGGACGGAGATTCTTCGTCTCGGAGCTGCTTTGGTATACGGTCCTAAATATGGGCCACGTGTCGGTTCTGCATAAGTTTTGCTTCTCCTATTGGGTGACAAAGATAAGAGAGTATATGACGTAAAAGGAAGTGTCTTTTTATTACATGCGCTTAGCACTTCTTCTCTGTGGTCAGAGTACACTCGGCTCTTTGTAGTCGAAAGTAATCAAATTGAAAGCACTAATGGACTCGTCTCATCATTAGTTCCCATTCAAACATCTACAGTTGTCTGAAATTGAAACAATAGGTTCCGATAAATTATCCGTCTGTACTGAAGACGTTTCGATATGTAAGTAAGACGTGGAAGTACGAAATAATGAATCTTCAAAAGAAACCTGTAAGCGATAATGGAAATGTTCCTCTGACAAAGGAATTGGTCCAACGAAGTCCTCGACTGCGAGACACAGTGTG
>NNCF01133308.1:376573-402656 GCA_002313205.1 Laupala kohalensis | reverse complement strand
ACAATATCCTATTTATATTTATTAATAAATATATCTCTTGAAATAGAATATAAATCTTGATGATCTTATCTCCCAAAAAAACGAAAAAACAGAATTTGTATATTAGAAACTCTTTTATATAAATGCTAGTATAATATTTCTTTAATAAACTTTTTAAAGTGGGTAAAATGAAGATAATTATAATACAGAGTAATATGTAAAAATCATCCCTCTCCTAAAAGAATGATTTAATGCCTCTCTCTAGTCCAGACTGAAAAACATATTTGAGAAAGTATGTGCAATGGTTTTGCTCCACTAGTTTCATTTTTTTTTCATCGTGTGTTGTATTGAGAAAATATTCTTCAATTCTATTGTCATTGCAAAGACAGCACAGCACGATGCACGGCATATCCTTTTTTGCAAATAACATCTGACCAAATTTTTGTAATTGCTGATAAAAACAAATTATAATTAAGTTTACCCGGAATTTAAGAGATGGGAGATATGTGAAAACTATTCTGAACTTCGTAGTGGTGTCACAAAATTATATGCGTATGAATATATAACTTTGTTCTTAAGCAAAAAAATACCATTAATTCTATGATTGAAGGAAATATCCCATTAAAATGACACACAACCCAAGAATATTACTCGAAACCATCCTTCAAGAATTTTTTTGACAACAATGCAAGACATTCAAGAGAATGCCGTCACTACTTCTGACTCACAAGGGTATTGAGCACGCCTTCTCTCCAGAGTTGTCTTAGTGAAATAAATCTGCAATCTGTAAGGGGCAAAGACCCAAGTAGGGATAGCGAAGGGGTAGATATAATCCACTATTGAACAAAATGGGCTGTTGAAACAAAATAAATTTAAAAATGAATAAAGAATAAAGTTATATAATGAATAAAGAATAAACAATATAATGTAACCAAGAGCAAAAAGTATGTCTATGAATAAAACTTCTAGATATTGAATTAAAAATGTAAATAATAAAAATATTGTTCTTTAATACCCAGTACTGGGTTTCGTCAGTCTGTAATAAAAAACGTGGGTAGTCATATTAAAATAACAATGATTCGACGTTTTTTGTTATATTTAGAAGAATATATATTATATTCACTGTTAATATAATACATATATTTATAAAAGTTTTCAGGGTTAAATGCCTCTCTCTAGTCCAGACTGAGAAACGTATATGAGAAAGTATGTGCAATGGTTTAATGTAGTTTTGTTAATTCTCCCCGCTGATTATATTTTAAACAAAATGCTCTAATATTTTAAATTATGTTTTTAAAATCGATAAATGAATCATTTTTTCCCTCACTACCTATACATTTGATAATGAAATTCTCACAAAAAAGAATTTTTAATTTAAAATTATCCACATTACAATTTTACTTTAATTCCTGTCTTTACGCAGAAACACACTTTTTATATCCGCTCTAGTAAAAATGAAAAATATTTCCATTCCATATTTTCCATCCTGCATGACATCAAAAATGACTGTAAATCGACTACGACGATAAAACGAAAATTGAATCTGACGAAAGGCTTAAGATCTTATCTTCTGTTACGTGTACCAATATCTCATGAACGTTTTAAAACGTGATGTAATTTTCGTGGAAGAGGAAATTTTATAAACATGTGAATTTAATCAGAAATTCTTACTAACTTGATTTTTTGTTTTGCATCTAAAAATGAGCTGTGTTTTTAACATTATAGATACGGCAAATTGAACTTATTATGTAGTTTATTATTTATGTGTGTTTATCAATGACTTTTAATGACAGCTACCGAGAAAACAGTTCTGCCGACCGAGAATTAAATATTTTAAACGTTTAAAATTAATACGAATGTATGCAATAATAAATACTGATATCAAGTTTACTTTATAAAACACAGTTTATTGGTCATTTAATATTTTATATAGGTCACTGGATATTCTGAGGAGGTACATAAATATTTGTTCACCGTTTTCATAATGTTCGCTATCGACATCTGTGACATAGGCATACAAGTTAATGGCATAGTTTTTTTTTTGAACTGAGTCAAGATCAACTGTTATATATCTCTCTTCATAAATAATATTTTGGTTGCAAATTAGATTGCTTTTTTTCTTCTTCTTTTTTTTTGTAAGGCTCTACGGCTCTTCGACAACAAAGGTCATTGGAGCCCTAAAAACTTGTACAGGTAGGGAAAATGCAGTTACGCACTAGGGAGAGCCAACATGACTCTCCCCGCGTGTGGGACTCGTCGAATGATTCAACCCTACCCACTAAAAACCCTCCTGAATTACAATATATCAAAACATATCTCAAAACCAAATATCAAAACATTGTGGATAAAAAATGAGGGGGGGGTGACAAAAATGAGGAAAATGAAAGATACCCTAGCCCTAATAGCGTCGGGATCGAAAAGAACAAGAGGTGACCGAGGGAGGTCAGAAAAGAGAAAGGAAGGAGCATGGCACAAGTAAGTGGAAGTAATGTCAGATTCAGCTCGGGGCCCCGTGTTCGCCAAACACGTACTTACTAGATGTAAGTCTCAAATTAGATTGTTGTTAGTAGTAACTATTATTTATAGTACTAACATACACCATTATTTAAATGTAAGCAAAGAAGATAATTAGACACTTGTATGCTTTAAACATAATTGTCCGGCAGCACCACCACAAGTATAAATAATTCTGCAAATTACTTTATGTTTCGGTGAAACAATTTACGTAATAATTCAAATGGCGAATTGCCATAAAATAGTCCTCTACTTTTCAAGTAACTTCATTGTTATAATTTATCACCAAAACCACCAATCACCGTCATAAGTAATTTTTTTAAACATTTTGGAAATAATTTTTTTCACTTCTTCGATGGAGTAACACATTAATTTCACTTTCGATACTTCATAACACAGCATTGAGTGAAGCTCTGTGAATCACCGAGAGCTTGAATGAAACACCTAACGCGAGTGCTTATGATTTTGAAATCAATGGTATTCCTATTTCTTTTGAAGTGATTAAATTCTCACAGTCATTGTAAATGTGATATTATTTCGCGAATTTAATGCGAAGAGAGTTTATGGCTGCACATTTTTAACATCCCTGATTATTTCTCCTTTTTCATTCGTTATTATTCCAGCACAGGTATAAAAAGCTGGATGTGGCACGGGTTCTGGAACCTGCCAAGCCCTATTCTGCTGGTGCTCTTCTCCTCCCAGTCCATCGTCATGCCGCGCTACGCCGTTCCGCTTGTGCCGTTGCTTTTAGTGCCCTCTGAGGCCCCCTCCCGCCCCCTCCTACAACCCCCTTGCCCAAGCCATCGCCGCACTCTCGTCCCATGCGTGGCGCGGCGCTAGCTCCCAACGAAGGCCGTAAAATTTCGCGTTTGCTCCTCGGGATGCGCTGCGGCAACCACCGGAGTTACGCACATGGCGAACCACGGAAGCTGCTTTACATGTGACCAACACGAGTTGGGTCGAAATGTTTGAAGGTAGAAGTTGGTTGATTGACGCAGCGCACGAGGTGAAAAAAAAACTCTTTTCGGAGATAAGTATGAAAGTGTTAATAAACAACGGACAGCGTGAAAATTCCTTTTATTTTCGCTCGATAATCCAATGCTAAGTGGCTTATCATATTTGGGTAGATGGATGATTTAATGGGAAGAATTTATGTAAGAACTAATAATATAGGAGTACTTTTAAAATATTTCTCTACATCACATACTAGATATGTAAAATTTCGGACTATCCATTGGTGTACTTAGTGAAGCGGGATAAAAGTGTGACTAAACCAAGAATGGAACACGATTAAAAATCAGGTGTAAATTATAGCAGAACTCTTAGTCTGTGTACCTTCGTCATACTCTTCCAGGCCAGAGGAGGCCGATTAAAATGACAACTTAATTTGTTAAAAGCCACTTTGGAACTATTAAATAAATTGTTTCGGGTTTGACGACTACTTTTTATTTCAAGTTTACTACGTTCTAAGCGTTTGAAAAAAATACCACTTTCACTCGTATAATAAAATGCGTTTGGGATATTTTTTGTGAACAAACTAGCTCTTGTTTTAAGCGCATCGTTAAACACTTGTCTTAAACGAGCTTAACTACGTTACTTAACAATTATATTTATTACGTTGTAACATAACAAAATAATTTCAGTAATATACAGTATTTATATATTTTTATATATTAAAGAAATTTTTCGCATGGCATCGTCAGTGATCGGGGCGAAATTCTTTGCCCCGATACTGCGGGTGTGATATCCGTTTAAGGCGTGCATATTTATGAGAAAATTTTATTCGTTCGAGCACCTTACTAGCCACATCGTACATCGACGACCTGATGTGCGGTTATGAGTGTAGGGGAAATAAAGATATGATGTAAGGAGTAGCTAAAATATACTCCGAAACAAAGATGGATGATATGCATATATAACAAAATTTTTCCGATAAAATAATTAGAGCTCATATAATTAATTATGTGTACTACAATCTTCCAGTTAGTGTTTAATAAGTGTTACTTTCATTTATTTCTGACGGTGGTGAAATGTTTACACGTTTCGCCATCAGAGTTTATTTCTACTTGTCGAAACAACTACAAAATTGAATCAGCAAAATTCGGTGAGAAATATATGCATGTCCATGTGTAATGCGGATATAATAAAAAACAATGGAATTTAAAATATTTCTTTGAAAATAGTGAATTAATCTCGATTCATTTTTTTTTGAAGATCTTGAAAAAAAAATTTAGTAGTGAAAAACAGTAGACAAATAATGATTCACCTGAAATGAATACACAAGTTACGGTCATTTATTTAATTTGAGTTGAGTGAACATATCCTCTTCAATTACTTTAAAAGGAGAAATTATATTTTTTTTAAAAGGTTGTTTAGGATACATATTCTTGTAGACAGAAAGACAATTGATTTTTTATATTTGTTTAAAAAAAGTTGATTATTAGATAAATTAAGAGAGTTTTTTGCATCTTATATGATCTTTCAACTTTCCAAAAAGGTCATAGAATTGAGTATTATTGAAGAATTTGATATTGAACCCTAGATTCCATTCTCAGAGTAGGAACTGACTTGCTTAAATCATTCGTAATTTTTTCCCCTGGTGACTAGATACCGCTGCATCCGAGGCGCGTACGCAGCAGCCCTCCAGGCAGATGAGATCCTGGCATTAAGAGCGTAGCAGATGCCTCCAAGTACGTCGTCGTCTTTTTAATTTCACCATCTTATTTCCTGCGCTCGCGGTGGGTGGGCTGCTGCCAGGAAGTGCGGGTGCTGAAAGAAGACGAGGTAACGCGGTGACTTGTGACAGAGCTGCACGTGGATTCTATGCGGATTTATTATGGGTGGAATCGAACTACGTGAGTCTCCACAAAATTCTTACATCCAGGATCAATTCTGAGTTATTCTTGACTGTCTTCATAATTGTTACTATAACTTGAAATTATTGAATCTATCCTTTTTTGTAGACAATTATTTGTTATTTCTGTCACAACGTTTCAGCAGTATATTGCTGCCATCACGTGAACGTATTTTTAAACAAACACTATAACTTATTTACGTCTATGTAAATATATTCAACATAACCACATTTTTAACATTCACTATTTATATCACATTTATTGCAATATTTCGACCCCTGTTTGGGTCATAATCAGATAAAATTGGAAATATCTAACTATGATCTAAAAATGTTATTTTCATTTTTACAGGGATTAATGAAGAACAAAATAGAGGTTGAAATGTAGTACTAATAGTAAAATTTAATTTGCTTGAAAAAGGTGATTAAGTTCTATACATATTCTATAACAAGTTTTATCTGAATAAGGATCATACAAGCGTGCAAGAAAGTACGAGTCTCGACTCCTATCACTTTTCACATAAATATTCCTGGAATTGCAAATGAAACCTAACTAGCTTTTCAGTGAAATGGAGTGTGAACATTAGCGATGAATATTCTGGATGTGAAACTTTCCCTTTTAAATCTCAGAAAAAAACTCTGATGTGATTCATTTCAGTCTATCCTTGTTTAAAATCATAAGTTAATCTACAATCATTACTCGTGGTCCATCGTAAGATCAGAGACTACACACTCGCATCAGCCTGACAATACACATTAAAGCGGAACATCATGATGAACAATAATATGTGCTAAAATATCTCATAAAAATTGCATGTATGAATGACGACAAAACATTCGTCAATATTATAAAATACACCATTGCTGGTAAATTCACTCATGCTTTTGAATCCACTGTACTGTAAAATGTGATCTGGTGTGCGATTGATAAGTGCATTTATGATTTTTTTTTTCAAGGGAAATTTGTTGTAATTTCATAATATCCGCCTGCTCAGAATTTGAACTCATGAAGTGTTTCTTACAATCCTCCTATAACTTCAGGTAATATCGTGTGTACCAGATAGTAACTATGCAATGTTCGTGATTGGTCTGTAATATTCGGTTATCGACATCTGAAATTATTTTAAATAATGAAACCAAATTTTATTACCACACACACACATAATAATAACACCCTGTAAATACCATCAATCATAATGTTCAGATATACATGAAAGATTACCTTTTCCAGAACTATCTTGTTTCTTTTTCTAAAAAACAATTAACAGTCTTTTTACCTTCTCCTTATACTTTCCAGAACATATTTGATTCGTACATCCATTTCTCCATTTAAACATTTTTTTTTTACTTTCAGTTTTACGATCTTGTTTTTCTTCCTCCCTCTGCATCCTGTTTCTCTGCTTTGATGATGCGCAGTGGTAATAACAAAACGCACGTGGGTGAGCGGCGAAAGGGAAATTCAATCACCTTGGAAATATTTTCGTGTACACTCGCAATGCTACAAAATGGTGGTAACACGAGATGACTTTCGTAAAGAGAATGGGTCCGGTTGCTAATGGAAGGATTCATAAACCATACAACATACATCACAACCAGTTATTTTACTACATAATATCAGGGAACCAATTCGATTTATTAATTAAATGAAATTTATGTTAAAATATATTTTTTTTAATGAATTGTTCTTCCGTTACCTTTTAGTATTAATTTACTAGGGGACTGAGCAACGCTCACATTAGTCAATATAAGAATTTTTGAATGATTACCGATTACCGATTCTTATTTTACCGATTTACCTATTTCTTTATCGATTAATTATTATTTCTTATAATACCGATACCGATGAATATCCAGGTGTCACGGAGCGGCGCCCGCACTACTGGGAACTGTCATTTTTTTTGTCATTTCACAGTCGTCGGTAACGGGCGTTGTGCATTGCTTCAGTGTAAAGCATTCCACATAAAAGTCAAATGTCATGACCTGAAGGAGAGCACCGATGTTTCCCAGCGGATGTATCTCAGAAAGAAGGGTTTGCGGCGCGTTTGTTCACAGACGGAAGCCGATTTAAAGCTACAATTATTGCTCGTATAATACTTGTGCAAGACGAATTTTCACAAGTTTGACACTTATGCCATTCGATTTATGACATTCAAAACCCCCTAAATATCAAGTCTCGACAAAATCTCACCATAACTTTATGAAATTGCTAATTGTTTGAAAACAATGATCGCTCGCATAATAAGAGTTCCTTGACGTACAGTATAGACGCTCCATCTGCGCGCGTAAGCCGATTACTCCTAACTTAACCACAGCTATTTCCGTGTTTCTTTGAGCCTCTTAATGCTTAATGCAGATAAAAAGGCTTAATTTCGTACATGTAGCTTTCATGTGGACCTTTTTCTACACAAGTATGAACTAAGATATCTCTTATTTGCATTCCGATAGAGTTAATTTGTTGAGAAAAATATCCCTCCCCCACACACACCGCTAGGTCATATGTCTACACTGTCATATACGTAGCTAATTTAGGAGTAATGCTTCTGGAATATTGATATTTATGATTTATGAATACCATTATCTGGTATTGAAACGATAATATTTAAAAGATTTAAAAATTTCATGAGTTTAAAAATGATTTTACGAGTATAATACCGATAAAATTCGATATATTTAAAAAAATTATGAACTTCGTATTATTTAATACAAAAAATTAAATGTATATACTCCATATATACTCCACAGTATATGTATATACTCCACAGTTATATGATAGATACTACGTATAACTATTTATTAGTCATGTGAGCAGAAAATAATCGTAAGCTCATATCTAGGTAAGGAGAAAGGGAGGAGGTGGGCAATTAATTCAGATATTAGTGAATATTTCTCGCGGTACTGAACAGTTTCCTAAAACGAATTTTAGAGAAAGTTCATACACATATTTGGATATCGAGCAAGTAAACATTAGTTCTTGCATTATGTCTTTCATGTTGAAATTGGCTTTAGTCTAATAACGTCGGGGAGCGTTGTTTATAACTTGACACTTTTCCAATCAATTAGCGTTTCCAATCAAAGCAAAGATAGTAGAGAGATTGTAGATAAACAATAAATAGTTCACAAGACACTGAAAATATATAATATGTTTCTAAATAATTAAGAATATTTTAAGAATTAAAATGTTTACATCAGCACTGTAGTATTCAAACTGTGAAACGTAACGCAAATGCATGAACCATGGGAAATGTGTGGACTAGTCAGCGCAAATACGCAGAAGGTAAACTTGGAAATGTCCTCTGACAGCTAAAAGTATGAATGTCTTCAAAGTACACAAGAAAATGAGTCTTATGATAAAATTGGACAAAAACGTAAGTTTCAAATAGTAGTTTGTTTATCAATACACAAAAGTCTCATTAGTGTCGTCAATGTTCAAAAAAGTGTAGTATTTAACATAGGATCACTATATTTTTCGAAAACGCGTAAACTTTATTAAAATAATGTATTTTAATGTATATTACGTTTCTGTGCCACAACTTCTCAAATATTGTACTTTATACTTTAGTTTATAATAGGCATATTTTCGTTGTTTAATCTGAAATATAAAAAGGCATAACAGCGCCGAACAAAATACATTAAAATATATGTTTGGTAATTTTCTTGTTCCTTGAATTTTTTCCTCCGTACAATAGAAAGTAAACTTATAATTAATAATGTGGTATCATATAGCTTGCATGGCTTTTACAGATTGTTTTTCAATACAAATTCCTGTCTTAAATTAAAATAATCAATCAATTCAATGATTGTACGGTTGAAAACAAATATGATAGGAAACTATTGTAACTAAGTAAGTTAGGCGCTGAAAGTAAAATCTACCCTTGAAATAGATTTTGAATATATCATTTAACCAACTCGTACCTCAATTACAAAGAACTAAGTGTAATTGTGGTTGTTTACATGAAACATTTTTCCAGTAAGTCACAATGTGTGTCCCGAAATTGGCCTAAGAGTTGAACTGAGGAAGATGCGAAGTGTAGTGTGAGAGACATTTAAGTTCCGTATTATATACATATAACGGAAGATAGGAAAATTTAATCTGAAATTTAACTTCGTTAATCCGTTATTGCAAAAGTTAATTTCGTTAATTGTTAAAGCGTTAGTTGCTGTTGGAAATTTAACGGAAGTTCAAGTTCACCGTTAAAAGTTAATTGAATTTTATAAATGTTAAATCAGTCAAATAATCAATGGTTCCATTGTTAATTTAACACGGAATAGTTCATTATAACATAAGTAAAGTGAAGGTAAGCTAGACTGGGCATAGACGGTAAATGAAAACATAGTTTATATTTATTGTCTTTCTTAGAAATCTCTTAAACATAACATAATTTATTGTGTTTCTTGTTTCTTGTATTTGAAATATCAAGAAAATATATTCCTCATGCAAGATCACCTTGCATAAGGCGCATATTTCCCTTCAAACATTAACATATACAAATGTTCACCTGAGAGATAACGATTATCTCGCATTATGTACTTTCCAGTGAAAACCGTCAAAAGCCAGCACTCTGTTTCCTTGCATATACCATGCACATAAGTAGTAATAAAACACAACGCAAATACATTAAGATCTACAAATTAATATCACTTATAATATTTGCTATTCGGTTTCGTTCACTCTGTAGATTTTTAATTCAAGGTCAGTCCACGAGTTCGAAGGAATAGAAGTGGGGAGAGGACCACTGTAAGTCACTAAATGACTAAATCTTTATACCTTTTGTATAGTATTCGGGAATGGAATCTTAATGTGAACATCGTTACATGACCAAGATGCGTATAATCTTACCTGAGTAATTCTTGTTCTCACGACTTTGTCACCCAGGTTGCCCTGGAGGACTACTGATTTCCAATGTCAAGTCCTCACTACTACGCATGGCGCTGTAATCTCAGACCGTACTGACGCATTGAGCCCTAGACATTCATCGAGACAAAAGCACATGATGGCCAAGCATTTACGGACATTTCTCGGGACAGACACTCCCAATGGCCATGATTAATAACACATCTTCAGTTCAGACGATGCGAGATAATACAAATTTCTGACCAGGCGCGCTGCGCTCTGCACCGAAGAAACAATGCGTCCCCATCAAGCAACGGATTTAAGATGAAGAGATATAAAAGTAACGAATTTAATAAAAGGTTAATGAATGAAGACTTTTTCATTGAATTTGAAATAATTACAATCGAGACAGAGATAAATTAAATTAAATAGTTCGAACCTGATAGGAATGGAGCGGGTAGAGTTATCAATTTTGGATTAAAGTAGAGTTTTACAATCTGAAATAGAATCCTTGGGAAAAAGTTTGTCACGTCAAAAGAAATTGTCAGGAACGTGTACGTCCTTAATTTAGGATACTAATTCTGTGCTACTCTTGATAGACTCTTGGGGAGTAAAATGTACGTGTTGGTGAAAAGCTGACTGAAGTTAGTGTGCCAGCCTGTGTGTACTGGTGTCGGAATAAGAAACTACTGGTCTGATTGGAATGGATGGTTTGTGGAGTTTTGGGAGACCGTTAAGTGTTGGAGGAGATGGGTTCATGGGGGTGAGTGGTTTGGGGTGAGGAAGAGAGCCTGGGAGTGAGAAAATTTCATTTTTAAGAGACGACAGGAATTTGTTGGTAGGATCTTTTTGTACTATGGAAATATTATTCGAATGAGAAAATCATGAATTTTGGCATTCTAATCTTTCTTATCTAAAATAGCAGTACAATTACCTTTATCTGCTTTTGTGATAACAAGGTTCTCATATGTGATTTTTTGCTTAAGGGAACGAATTGTTTGTGTCTCAGTGTTGTGTTGATTGTAATTTGGTAGATGACTTTTAATGTCGTGTGTTACGATGTGTTTCAAATACTTATGTCTTTTGAGATAATAATGTCTGTTTGAGCACAAATTCTATTAAGCGATGAATTATTAATAGTGGAATGAGATTAGTATTTCAGACCTTTTTTTAAGTAAATTCAGAGTAGACAATACCATTTATTATTCAATTATATTTTGTTGAAGCCTACTAAAAAACGAAAGTAAGAAATCATCTAATTCAGCAAGAAACGACTGAGAAATCTGGAAAATCGATTACGAATTAATATGGTTTGTGATTTAAGTCTGTCTGGTTTTGTCACGGGTCACTAGGGTATAAAACACTTGGGATCGATGACATTCTTTCATGTTGTAACTGATCCATTTTTCAGAAAATGGGTCGATCATTAGCAAAGTCTTTGAAATAATGGAGGAAATGTATTCTGTGAAGGCCTTTCAAAGAGTATCCGGGAAAGTTCCGCTTGATTCAGAACAAAGAGATAATTACCTTGATCTGCACTAATTTACCTGATTGAATGTTCTTTCATATTGTCTCCTATAAGATTAAGTGTTCTTATAAGAGACGTCAAAAGTTGATTCGTAGAATAAAATTCATATAATTATTTTTCCTGTTGCTGATATTTAAATAACTCGAAAATTTGCGCGAAACCACGGAAATAATTTAAACTAGTATGAAAAGTATTGAAATCAATAATCTTATAATTTTGTTCTTGCATTAATAGAAATATTTTAAGTACTATACTAACTATTACATAATTCACTTTATTCTCGCTTAATATATATTATATCCTTGACTGCCGCTCATAATTCATAAAAGACCTCAAGAAAATAACTTTACTCTTTTTGTCTATTGGTACTTGCATATCGTTGATTTTCTGTTTATCAAATCATGTTAAATTTTCAATAAAGCAATTAATTTTTAAAGGTTTAAGTTCAGATGAACGAAAATAAATATATTTTTTATTCGAAAATGAGTTGTGGGTCGCAGAAGTGGTGTTTTAAAATGTAAGACTCCCAATATATTTTTGTAATTTTATTTAACTTAAATTTTGAATTATTAATTTGTAAATAACAGACATGCATATACATCTATTCTGGTGTACGTTACCTTCGAAGGTGAAGTCCGCGTGTATATCTTGATACCGTAGTGCAAAATATATTCAATGTCCAAACTCCTTTCCTGTGTCATTTTGAGATTACATCTAAACTTCCAGCGTTTACAAATAGTTAAAATACAATTCATGTGCTAAAATTTCTTTAATGTTTTATACATGAGAATGCGTGCCTACGTTCATCAGTCATCTGAAGTTAATTGATTTGATTAATTTATGTAAATATGTTACGCGCGCAATCAAGTAACGAAGGGAAATGTCATGAGCGGCTCTCTTTGACAGATCTTAGGACAGTCAGAGCGGAAAGTTCAATGTAAGAAAGATGTTTTCCTTGCATATAAATTTTGTTCGTGTTAAAAAGTTACGAAATCTGATCATCTTTAATAGACTTTATGAGTTGAGAAAAGCGTTCGGAATAAAATAAATACTTATTGTTTATTTATACTCGAGATAACAAGAGTTCTTTTTTTATCCAGAAACAAAAATCGAGGAATAATATTGTTCAATTTTTTATTTACACTAACACATAAGAATAAAAATTTAAAAATGTTTGTGAGGTACGTCTGTCACTTAATTATTCCGAATGGTAGGAATTCAATTATATTCGTAGTATAAATTCCATAATGTTCATCAATCTTCACATTTCTTGTACAAATTGTGTGTTCAGTGCTTTATTGAGAATTTAAATTTCTACTGAATCATCACGTAAATATTGGCGAAGTCAGGAAATGCATCAATCTTTGCCCCGTATGTCACCGCAGAACATTCGTACTATATATTGTAAGGATTTCTAATGAAGACAGGTTAATAAAATAGCGTAGTGGTTCACACTCACCTTCTGATAATTTTAATTACCTTGACTAAACTCGTTCCGACTAATTAAATACACAGGTTCTAAATTATTTAACTAAGTGAGAACACATAATGGGATTCCTTAAGACGAGGAAAACGCATGTAATAAATTTACTTAATATTTTAATTTACACAAATACATGAACATTAAATACATGCACACAGCCCCTAAAAATCACACGTCACT
This sequence comes from Laupala kohalensis, assembly GCA_002313205.1. Lineage (NCBI taxonomy): Eukaryota > Metazoa > Arthropoda > Insecta > Orthoptera > Trigonidiidae > Laupala > Laupala kohalensis. Next base: position 389,287 of record NNCF01133308.1, on the reverse strand, counting down.
TTCCCAATTACCAAATTAATAAATACGTTACCAAACAAACCCTTAAGTTAATTTTACATCATTTCAAAAACCAAATACCATTAGAAGTTTAAGTAAAAAATAATAAGAGCCGCTCATCTTCTGTTAATTCAAAATTTGTTCAATTTACACTGTTCTCAAGAGTTCTGAGCGTGGGCTTTCGTTACTTTTTTTTGCACTGTCTCTTCTCACTTAGCGCTTAAAAGTTATAGGCAGGCGCAGTCGACCCAGAGAATACCTTGAAAAGATGATAGATCAGTGTCTGTTGTTGTGGGCGAGGGGGCCGAGTCCCAGACGGCATCACAGCTGGTCATTCAAAGCCCCTGGTTGTCGTCTTGGCGTGAGGCGTCATCGTTCCCTCCAGGAAGCCAGGTCTCTTCTCAGAATTGCAGCGTTGCGTCATTTCCAAGAACTACGTTGCGCGTCGTGGGATCGAGAAGTTTCGATAGTTCCCGACCGGAAAGAGTTCCAATAACTTCTACGCGTTGAATAAGCTTCACGCTACCACCTCGTGGCAACCCGAGCTGAACTGAATGTTAAGACCCAAAAGGTCAAAAAGTTCTCAAATTTGTTCGGAAAAATCTCCGAAAAATGCCATAGTCAGAATTCACAAAGTTCCGAAATACTTGGAACAAATAACACGACTCGTTCTCCGAACGAATGTCTCAGAAATCACATGACAAGAATCTAAGGGTAATGCTCGAATAGAATGTCACTCTCCGAAACGACTCAATATTATAGAATAATCACAGAATGACCTACGTTCGCTTCTATGCTCGTATAAATGAGCTTTGCTCCCACTCTGCCCATCTGTCACTTCTTCACGTGATCTACGTTTTCAAAAATCATGTGACTTACTCTTCCAATGAACTCAAAATACCCTCTCTGGAAGTTACTTGTCATAGGTTAATTTTGACTTGAGTACGCACACGCCAGGTCAATCGACGAGCTGCATTTTTGGAACATTTCCGCGCTCAACTGCATCATTCTCAACCGTTTTTCTTTTGCGGTCTTCACCCGGCGGTTTTTAACAATAAAGACGCTAAATTTATTCCTCATTCTATTTTCAACGGCCGAACTCGTCCCTTTAAAATTTCCAGTTCCCAAAGTCTGGTGTACCGCCGGGGATACCCCCTCACACCCACGCAACCTGTGTGGTCCTTCTAAACCATAAAACCATTCTCTTCCAAATGCGGCGTTCACACCTAGCCGCTGGGTGTCCGAACCTGCTCACTGAATTGACCTTCTTTCCTTTTAAAAACCTTTAGTAAATTTCCGTTGCTACTAGTATTGTCTCCTATGAACTCTGCTTTCGATGTACGCGTTATTTTCCAAAACAAATACGTTGTGAACCGCTTCTGTTTAAATTTGGTTCCTAGAACGAGGGAGCTCCGCGCCCATCCCAACAGCTGAGAACTCTCCCTCATCCTCCACGACTTAGCTCGTATCGGCCACAAAAACCTTCTGCTTAAAAATACATTTGGATCGAAAATAACCTAATAAGATTAATTATTAATTTGAAATTAATCAAATCTTACAATATCTACTTGTTCTTTACGCCATCCTCGATGTAGGTGTCCTTACCCCAGCGCTGAGATTTGAACGTGCCCCTAGCGCCCACACACGATTTGTCACCGTCGACCAGGTTCCCGGTTACCGTGTTGACAGCCAGATCTGGAACGAGACCTCAAAACGATGGACATGAATCAGTACCACATTCCGTAGCAACATATTTCAATAGGAAACTAGGAGTGAAAAGTGGAGTATAAAATAACATTCTTTTAGTTCAAATACAAAATACTTCTCAGTTCACATGAATTGATTAAACATAGGGAGAAAACTAAAATCTTCTTTTCAAACCATTATTAGAATTGTACGAGTTATTGAGAATGCAGAAATAAAACCATGCATGAGAATTTAATTATCACTTGAGATAATACACTTAATAATTGAAACTGAAATTTCCACTTCATTAAAAGGTTTTTCGTATAAAATTGAGTTGATAATCATATTTCCCAAAGAATACTACAGACATATCTTTAATAAGAATTGATTCATGATAAATGATAATTAAATACTATCCGTAGTAAAATATATTATGAATCTAAATTCTAATTGTAATTCAATTATGTTAAGTAAAAAAGGAGGTCCTGCGTGAACATGTCAGCCAGGTATCATGAGAATGGACTGGGGGAATCACTGAAATATTAGGGTAGTTGTTTAGGTGTATCTGGTATAAATTTAATTTCACCTAGAAAATTGTTAAACATGATGAGGATTATTTGTTTTCTTATTTTTATGAATTGTCAATCTAATCAATTTTTATCAAATTATGTCTTTTAATTATATCATGTTAAGAAATAGAATAGAACGGGATGCCTGTAACGTAAAAAAATGATGAATTAATTTGAAATTTCTTAGAGAAATTTATTTTTTATCAGTCCAAAGTAAATATTGGTGAAATAAAAAATACTTTCTTTATTCAAGATGCGTAGAGAACAAAATCTCACCCAGGATCACAAAGCTTGGTGGAAGTGTCGCTGGAGATCGGTATGAAAGGGGACGCGACAATGGATAAGAACATAACAATCAACTTAACATTGATTCTATTTTCGACAGCGCACCGCTTCGGTAGACTTCGGTAGCGTAGAAAGCATTATAGTCGATGTAAGACAAAAGATAAACTTACAATTTTTTTTCGGGAGTCATATATTTTTGAGCTGGCAGAACAAATACCTAACATTAAGATTTCTGTCTTCTGTAAATTAATTACCTGTTGCGATGTTCATTAAGAAATAAATGCCTCTAAAATAAAAAGTTCTTAATCTGTCTATATCAGCTCATAAATTCGTGAGTATTTAAAATACTAGAAGTTATGATTTATAAATTTTATTCCTAAGTTTGTTGTTTTGTCGATTGATCTCATCCTTTTATTTCGTATTATTGTGTATATATTTATACATAAACGTTTTATTTTAAATAAATTTTAAATCAAAAATTTATGACCTACTATGAACGACTGAGCGTTGTAAGTTTTTCTTTAATTTTATCTACGTCGTGAAAAAAGAAAAGGAACCCGAAAAACGCAAAATGAAGAAATATCCCAATTGTTTTCAGAGTTTTTAAAAAAGAGCTGCCCATCGCAGTGTTACTCATCAGAGTTGCCACCTACATTGTCCATCGCAGTGTTGTCCCTACCCCAATCCGCCTGTCAGAGGAGCTATTTCGGGGTAGGCATTCACGGAGGCTTAGCAGTGAGGAGGGTAGTGCAAAGATAATCCGTCGATCAATGTGTCATTTAGAGGAGCTAATAGGACATTACTTTGATTTATGTTGGCAATGGTGCAAGTCTGTGTCGTACCAAACTTAGTTGTGGTGCTTTGAGGGGAACTACATTCAATAGGAGATGAGGGGAAGCAGGTGATACAAATTGATGAATAAATTGGAATGTTACAAAGATAGAACTGCAGGTTAAATACATTTTTTGAAAAAAAAGAAAAAGAGATTGCATATTTTTGTTTATAATATTAATATTATTATTGTGTATTATCCTTTGTCATGGACAACAATTTTACAGAATTTCTTTTAAGAAGCAATTAGAAATCGACATCTTTATATACGCTAATATAATTACTCAAATGTATGCTAAATGATTGCGATGTTTCTTTGAAGACAAATCAGCGAGATGGATTCCACTCCCCCATCGAAAAGTTAGGGTTTTCGTGTGACGTAGACCGGTAATTACGGGGCAGCGGTGGCGGCGGCAGCGGCAGCAGCAGCAGCAGCAGCGACGGCGACAGCGGTGGCGTAAGGAAGCGACGTGCTAATAGCTAATTAATAACAGGAACAGGAATTAACGCGTGAGGCTGGCTACGCCTAACCTTCCTTCCCTCTTCTCCTTCAGCTTTTGCCGCTGTGCCCAAGAAGCACCCTGCAATACTCGCTGCAACGTGATTTCCATGTGTTGGGAAGGAGGGAACGGACATTAACTTTATTAATGGAAAATGGCGAAGTTATGAGCGGTGTAGAGGTAAAGTAATGCGAGTCTTTGTATATCATGTACGAGTATTTTTTTATATGTTATGTGATATGTGACTGTGGAGAAGAATGAAACAACGTGGGAAAGTACTCTAAATGTTGGCCTCAACCTTTCAATTATACGAGAATATGGTATTAAGATGGGAGACAATTGTTATAGATTTGATGTTAGATATACTTCGTTTTGATACAATGTCTATTTTAAATACCACTGTGAGCATACAATGAAGGAACCTTTACAATGAAAAAAAATACATGGAAATTTAAGGCATAAAAGAATTTTTTTCCATGTTTTGTGACTTTTGTATTTCCTAAAAAAATAAACATTCAAACATTTGTTCACGTATTGTAAACGGCCGATCACGATGATTGTACTTCCAGTGGCTTTGAGAGTTCCTGAAAAGAAAATTAGATTCGTAGAGTATGTTTTTTCCACAACAAAACTTTTCAAACATTTGACCCAAGATTGAAGCTATACTGTCTGACGGTAGGTCACTAAATCGTGGTTCTGATATTTGATAGAAGAACATAGGAACAGAAAAACTTGCAGTATTGTTTAATATAATTTTGACATATGAGGAGGTAGAAGGTAATGAGGCGAAATCAAGTGTTTCCATTTTGAGAAACACAGTTTTACAAGAAGTAATATTAAATCAATAACTTAACATTTCCTTAAGGAAGGTTAGGCGTAGCCAGCCTCACGCGTTAATTCCTGTTCCTGTTATTAATTAGCTATATATTAATATATTTAGTTAAAATTGGTTTTTAACACGATAAAATAACTTGTGTTAAATAAAGGTGATTAAAACGTTCTTGGGCTTTTAGGGGCTTAATTGAGATACAATATTTTTCTCAAAGGGTTATAGATTCAAGTAGATGTTCTAAAGGGAGGAATAGTATATGATAGTTACAAAACTTTTCCCTCAAAGAGAATAAAATACAATACTTTCAGAGTCCTTAATGTTTCTTGAAAATTAAAAGACGGCTGTGAACATGAATTTTATTAATGTTCTTCAGACTTTACCCACGTCCTCTTCATGATGAGTCATAAGTCAAGAGTTATCGAAGATCTCGTTAAATGATGTCAGTAGATTTCTAAAATAGTCATGATTTCCGATGGATAGGTGGTCACATTTCTAGATTCTTAATTTTATTCTTGTGACACTTTTTGGTCCATTGTGAAGGTAACCTCGTTTAATATTTTTTTACACTCTTGGTCTGCTTTAAATGATACTCAGCTTAATATTTAAAGCTGAGGAATTTTTTTATTTAAATTGCAGATTTTTTTCAATAATTATAATAGAAATTAAACGTACTAGTATTACTTTGTTCATAATGAAGAAATATTTTTATTAATTAAAAACAATATGATTCGCTGAACTCAAGTGCTTTAGTTTCGGTTTACTTTTCATGAAATATAATAAAAAATAATTTAATACCACCACTATCTTCATGTTCTGATCCAGATGGTTGCTAATTACCAGAGTTTAAATATTCTTTCACATTAGGCTCACTTAAACTATTTATCATAAAATCAAATTCTTTATTCTTATCTATCTTTACAATTCTGTTAGACTGCATAATAAAAAAAGACAATGTCTACAGTGATTGAATTAAATGTGGTGTAAATCAGACTTACACTGATATATCCACCAACAACAAATATTTACCTTGCCATTCCACACAGATACGATCTTATCTCAATATTTAAAACAATGAGTTACACCATTTTTGCATTCACCGCCTCATATCTTAATATTATCGAGGTCAAATACATGATTTACTTTATGTGTTTATATCGTTCGGTGGTTTTCTTAAAACTACCTTCTCCTACTTCTCGTCACAATAAATAAGCGTTTCTTCACACAAAACGAAAGAAAAGATGTAAAACTGTAATAATATGTTGCTTTATTTATGTGATAATACGAACTGTAAAACAGTTTGTGCGTCCTCAATACAAACATGTTGTCATAAATAAGGGCACTACCAACCAGTTTATCAATTTGAAAGACAACATTGCGCTGATCTATTATATTATATGAAAATATGTAAATTTGTGGATTTTGCTGTTATTTTAAAGCCTTAACTGTATTAGGTTGATGATCAAGGAGAAAATAATTGATGGATGAACAAAGAGCATAAGTTAATATCTCAATATATTGCATCAGACCTTGTTAATCTGACGCACTAACTAACGTTTTGTTCACAAGTCAAATATCAATACTTTGCTGCTATTATCTTAGGTAACTATTCGCGGTTAGAATTGGTGGTTTATAATTTCATTAAATTTATTAGTTTTAACTAATAATCGAATATAAAGTTAAATAAATTTTATGATGTATTGTAAATGAAAATAAACATAGTTTACTGATTATTTGTGTTATAAACAATGTTTAATAATAATACTAATAATAATAATACAAGTATTAACAGGGAAAGAAGCGTCGATGCTTCGCATCTGCACTGCTAGTAGAAGGAAACAATCTCTGCAACTTGCTTCTCTCTAAGTAACAACCATAGACGCAAAACTAGTCGAAATATTTATCCTGTACCAACACCTTTCCTCCAATAGTTATTCCGGTGCAAGAATCTGTCGAGGAACTTTGGGGTTCAGTCTCTGAAACGTATAACTAATATAATAATTAAGTTTATTTCTGAATTGAATAATAGAACGCGTTATGGGATCATAAATTTAACTATGAAATCTTAATTTAACATGTCAGTATACATCTCTTTGTTTACAAATTAATGTACATTTACACAGTGCATTCAATTTACTGAATAATTAATTTTTAAATTCAGAAAACTTAAACAAATTGTTACAATTGTTACAATTTGGTGGTAGAAACGAAATGAGAAGTACTATTTATTTACATACTATTCTTGCTGAATTACAGTTTCGTTACAATACGTTTGACAGAAATGAAATTACAAATATTAATACTACTTCAGGTATGATATTGGTACGTAGTGTTTTAAAAATTATTTTGAAATAAGGATTAAAAGCTAGGGACACATTTAAATGATGTTGTGAATCGGTGTCCGATTCACCGTATACCGTAACCCTTTTAGTATACGATGTGTTTTTACAACGTGTTCACATGTTTATGGCCTCTTGTTATGACCATTTGGCATTGATGCTGGCTTAATTAGAATAATAAGAAAGATTTTTCAATTTTATTACATTGTGCGATGTGTCGTGTCGAGTTCCCGGTAACGTATTCAATTATGAAGGATTAAACGCGATGCGAATGCAAGCAACATGACGAAGGTTCATCATGTGTGGAGATACCCCTCCTCTCACCACGTGCGCGCCCTCGTGCTTCCAAATTACTCGTCTGCGCTCGGATGACCCTGTTGCAAAAACACGGCCGTTTGATTTGCATGCAAATCGGCGCTCTGCGGCGGCTGCGGCGGCGGCGGCGCCGCTTACGCACCCTAGCGCTTACCTGCGAAGCTGCCAGCGCAACGTCACCCACGCTTATCCCATGAGCACACATGTCATTGAATCATATTCATACTTGGCACACGCTGCAGGGAGGACCCCAGCGTCGCGTCTCAACTTTCACTCACATCACCAGTATCCTCATCTTCTCTCATTTCAATTGGATATTAAAATCTGGAATAAATAATACGGTAATGACCATTATGTCTTCCAATACTGTGAAAAACTATCGATAGACTTTAAAAGTTGTTCCTCTTTAAGATGTTGTACATCACAAAACTGACGACACAACACTCCATTTCTACATGACAAGCACTCCAGCCTCACATTAAAGATATTTTTGTGAGAATTTAATGCAGAGAAATTGTACAGCTCAAATACTTTTTAAGATACGTTTCAAATATCACAATACAGAAGTTCAAAAACAATATTAAAGTATATTTCATTGTTGAGAACCAGAACGAGGTAGTTCCAGAAACAAAATATACAGTAATTTTTCTATAATTTGCGCGTAAAGGGGGCAAAATTTTATGAAATAGTACTAAAATCTGCAATAAGGGTTGGGAAAAGAAGAATGCGGTGGGTTTTCAAAATATTGTGCAGACTGTGATCTTCCTGTTCAGTTGAAGATAAAATGCACAAAATTTCACATTCTCATAATAAATGAAGGCAGATCGTGACACTCTTCTTTGTAATATACGATAGAGATAATCTTCCATACGGGAAACAAATTTAAAGATTTATATTAAAACATACCTGCTGTCTATTTTTCTGGGTTCTAAGGATTTAGCTGTTATTTACATTACAAGTATATTATCGTTTCGTAATTTTAGAGTCTTGCTGACGTCAATCTGTGATGTGTAACTGCGGTTGGTGATTATATTATGTTGGAGATAAATTAGAATGACACGTGATGGGAAGAAGTATATGAAGTGAATCTCACAAGCAACAATGCATTATATTTGCAACAAAAAAGATTCTATAAAGAAGACATTTATGGCTATATATAAGTTGTCTCATAAAAATATTTTAATACGTATAAGTGTCGTGACATCTAGGAACAGAGATAGGTTTCCTAGCTAGACAGGCTGCTGGAATTTACTGTCGGACAATAATACACATAGTCGCTGTAGGACACTAGAAACTTATTTTATTATATAACTCAAAAGCACATGTACTATCCTTACAACTACCAAATATTTACAGATTTAACCCACGGTAGCCGGCCTGCCCATGCCCCTGCATTACCATCCGGAGAAGGGGGGAGGAGAAATTGAACTAATAGACGCTCAGATCGTCAATACGGCAGCGGCTTCGCGTTACGAATGGTGAAGGACGCGGCGGACGTCGTCACGAGTCCGGCTCGCTCGAACGCAGTACATGCACACAGGGATAGGATGGAAGACTTACCTCGCAACTCAGGTTCTTCCCTTGAAGGGCGACCACGGCGCAGTGGCAGAGGAAAGGGCGCGGGCGACGCACTTGTTCTTCCCCGCAGCCGTGGCAACCACGAGCGGTAGCGGAAGGAGGGGAGGTCGCGAGACTTGACGCGACGGCGTCAGTTCTCCCTTTGGCGACCGTAAAGGTTCTTCCGCAGGTGACCGACGCTGTCTTAGCAAGTGGCAGACAACCTCCTCGAGAGGGAGTTTATGTAGGTCTTTTTGGGGCTATTTTGCGGGGTTGACGGAGGTGGAGTAGGGTGCGGAGTAGAAGGTTCTAGAGACGTGAGGCTGGGCGCGCCGCGTGAATCATAGCGGCCGGCGGCGTCTGTGCTCCGTAGCTCACGTTCCTACCACATAAACTGAAAAAAAAATGATAGTTATAAGTGATAAGGTGACATCACTGGTGAAATAAATTTATTCACGGAATAGTATTAAAATAATAATATTTTTTAATAAATTTATTGTCAAAAAAAAGTACAAACTACGTATGACCACGTGGAGGAGAATAAACAAATTTACTCTCCGGAAGAAAGCAAGGGACCATCCCATCAATTCCGATCAAGAACCCTAAGGCAGAGGCGGATTCAAAAATTTCAGCAAAAGTTCCTAGATAAGATAAAAAGTTAGCTGCGAGTTATAATACATATATAATGTCAATATGTTTGTAATTTAACGCAAATATGTTTGTAAATTTACATGTACAAGTTATTATCGAACTACAGATTATTCTGAGTATAGAGTTTAAAAACCATAAGAGATGAAAAAACACTAAATTCACGATTTCTTGTTACAATAAACACGCCCCTAGACAAAGCCTAGAGAACCTGTATAAGAAATCCGCCTCTACCCGAAGGAAAAACGGAGAAAAACCCGGGCCAGGATGGGGCTACAGAATTTANATGTACACAACCGTGCCAAAGTTGAGGACACATACAACTAAATTAATATGAGCCATACGGCAACACAATCATGCAAGAAAATAGTTTTTGAAATTGTTATAAGTTATTTAAAAAGTGCTAAAGCAATGGCGTGATAAAGAACAAGACGAATTTAACTTTTATTAAAATCAATAAATTCTTTTACAGTCTAAAAGCACGGGTGCAGGAGGTAGTTTTTATCCGCGGATTTGAAGATACTCAATTTCATAATGTCTTTTGTATTCTTGGGCAGGGAATTATATAGAACGATTCCCGAATGATAAGGTCCTTTTTGGCAAAGAGTGGTTGACACTCTAGGGCGATGAATATTACTACTATTGCGTGTATAGTGTTCGTGAACGAGACTGTTTCGTATAAAGAAAGGGTGGCACTTCAGTAATTCGGTCTTAACAAACACGACTGTTTCATAAATATAAATGCAGGGAAGTGTTAAGATATTTAATTCCTTGAATAAAGGTTTACAAGAGTTTCGGGGGTGAGATTTACAAATTATCCGAACTATCCTCTTCTGAATTCTGAAAGTTTGAATACTCTGACCGGAATTACCCCAGAAGGTAATGCCGTAACGTAAATGGGAGTAAACGTTTGCAAAATATACGCAACGGGAAATACGTGGACTAACTGCGTTAACTAAGATTCGGAATGCGTAACACAATTTGCTTAATTGGGAATTAAGATTGTCAATGTGACAATTCCATTTGAGGTTGTCTTGAATATGGAGACCTAAGAATTTTGTATTTGTAACAGTTTTTAATTGTGTTCCGTTTAAAGAAAGAGAAACCTGGGGTAAAGATTTTGTGATACTATTGTGAAATGACATAGACACTGTTTTGTCAGTGTTTACAATGAGACGATTTGCATGGAACCAAGTCGAAAGGTTAGACAAAACTTTTTGAGCATTGGCGTGTTTACATAGTAAATTAGTGTCATCAGCAAAAAGAACCATTTTGCAATCTGATGTGGATGATGACATGTCGTTCACATACAATAAAAAGAGTATAGGGCCGAGAATTGATCCTTGGGGTACTCCGCAAGTAAGTGACTTTGTTTCTGAAAGACAACGCTCAAGTATTTTATTTTTAGTATAGGATATTTCGACCTGTTGATATCCATCTTTTAAATAAGAAGTCAGCCATTGATTTGGAAGTCCACGAATGCCTAAAGAATGCAATTTGGAAAGGAGAATTTCGTGATCGATGACATCAAATGCTTTGGATAAGTCTAGAAAAACTCCCTGAGTATTTTCTCCACGGTCTACAGATGTGGTAACATCGTTTAAGAAGGAAAATATGGCGCTTGTAGTGGAAAAGGATTTCCTAAAACCGTGTTGATCGTCAGAGAGAATGTTATATTTTGATAAAAAATCTAGAAGACGCTTATAGAACAATTTTTCTAGGATTTTTGAGAAAGTGGGTAGTAGAGATATTGGTCGGTAATTTCCAATATTAAGTTTGTTTCCTTTCTTGTGTAAAGGTTTCACTTTAGCTCTCTTAAATATATTGGGAAACACCCCTTCCGATAAAGAACTATTAAAAATATTTACGAGTGGATTTAATATAGCGTGGGACGAAGATTTAACAATAAACTCAGGTATATCATCTATGCCTCGTGAAAATTTGTTTTTTAAGGAGCTGATGATTCCCATGACTTCACTGGCGTTAGTTTCGGAAGTGAACATAGAATTGGGTACGTGGGTGGATATAATTGGAGGACATTGATTTGGATATATTGAGTTCGTTATTTTACCAACTTTTGAGAAGTGAGAATTAAAGAAATTTCCAATGTCCTGAAGATTTGTTACGATTTTGCTATCGTTTAGTAAAGAAAAATTTTCTTCGTTGACGTGTAATTTTTAACAATATTCCTNGCGATTTTCAGAAGTTGACGTGTAATTGTTAACAATATTCCACATGGCTTTCATCCGGTTGTTCGATTTTAGTATATGCCTGTCGTTTTTCATTACTTTAGCTGCATAGACTACTTTTCGAAGAATAGTCTTATATTTACGAAAATAATTATGGAATTTTGGGTGGTTGGTTATAACGTTTTGAATGATAATATAAACGGCGTTTGTTTTTTGAAAAAATCCTTATCCCTGGGGTAATCTAACGTATTTCTTTGTGTTAATTAACTTGCGTTTTATGTGAAGCTANGGAAAACTAGAGTTGTAATGTTTTAGGAATGTTGAGATAAATACATTGAATTTGTCGTCGGTGTTTTGGCAATTGTAAACATCTTTCCACGTTTCTTCACGCAAATAATTTATAAATATGGATGTATTTATGTCATTAAGCTCTCTTGTAAATTTGTAAAGGATTGTACGTGGTTTTAGTTTATTATTAATAGTAAATATTTCCAAGGTGATCACTGTATCCGGCNGTCAATACTTGAGCAAGGTGATCACTGTATCCGGCGATAAACACTTCAGAAAGATACGAGATTCCATTGTTGACTATAATTTGATCTAGCAATGTTTGAGATGAGTCGGAGAGGCAAGTGGGGTCGTTTATCGTAGTAATAAGGTTGAAGGAGTCGATAAGATTCTTGAATCGATTAACTGGTGAATGTGCAGAGTCGGATGTACTCAGGAAATCGATGTTGAAATCGCCACATATAATGATAGATTTAGTAGATTTATGTGATATGTTTTAAAACAATTTCGAAGTTCCGAAAATATATGTCATGATCTGATTGAGGAAGTCTATAAATACACAAAATAACAATACCGGTGTCGGTCAGATTAACTGCAGAAATTTCGAACACACTATCTACGCGAAAGTTCTCGTAGGCTGTCAGTGGAGAAGATAAAATATCATTACGAACGTAGATACAC
>NNCF01133308.1:273807-376507 GCA_002313205.1 Laupala kohalensis | reverse complement strand
CTCTGTGAGGCATAGCAAATCGAATCGACTTTCGTGTACCAGAATTTCAATGTCTGTCAATTTGTTTGAAAGGGATTGGACATTATGATGAAATATAATTATTTTATTTTAGCAAAGAGTTTGTGACTCACGTGAAATGGAATCGACGCTAGATTGTGGAGAGGAATTTGAAATTGGTACAGCTTCTAGTTCCGGATCAAGCCCGCACACTGCACCTGAACGCGATTTTCACCTTCGAGTACCACATCGTACTCCTGAGCGCAAGTTGTTACTGTGTATGGGGGCGGCAGGAGGAATAGATGAGGAAATATTTCCTTATGATTGTTTTTGTCTTGATTAAATTTTATATTAATCTGAATAACACTGGAATAAGAAAAATATATATCTTCACGAATCGCTGCGTTTGAAATTCGTGGTTTAAAATATAGATCTACGCTTAAGAACACAAACTGTCAAAATATTTCCATCTGGCTTAAAAAAATTACATCTTTTTTATTCATCGATGGAAACTAGGAATTCGGAACGTTCAGAACACAGACTATAAACCATTGTTGTATGCAATCTACTCTCCGAGTCTAGTTCTAAAAGCGGCCACCAGGGCGCGTGGCAGTTCCCGATTCCCTTCCCCTCCCTATCACGTACTGTACCACCCTCCCACGATCTCATGCTTCATCATTTCACAATAATTTAGCTGAAAATACATTCCCTACAAAAATTAACATTTCTGAATAGTAAACACGATGTATAACTGAAATATTTTACTACACATTTAAAACAGAAAATGAAAACAGGACACAATTGACAGGAAATGTATACAGTGAAAATACATACTTACTCTTAATCATATTTATTCATAATAAATATTACAGGACATTCTCATATGAATGGAAATATACAATCCTGTATACTTGCAATAAGGTACTCATTTATGTATATCCACCAACTATTCGGATCAATAATAAATAAATGAGACGGATAAAACAAGTCACACGAGAAAAAAATGCAGGTAAATCTATTGAAGTGTTACAATTTTATCAAACTCGTGGGGAAATATGATTAAATTCCTACCTCCTCCACTGGCTATATAGAAAGCAGTCAATGGAATGTTGGTTTTGCTTCAAGCCACAGTGGTGTATAAATACCTCTGCTCATTGCATGAAAGAATTACATGCCACAAATCTTATGAAGGTGAAGTAGAAATAATTGATAAAGAATTGAAGACAATCCACCAGTACCATGGCTCCAAAAGCGATAGATATGTCATAAGATCAACTAGTTACAATAATCTATGAAGAAACCATACGATTTTCATTTATACAAGTTGAATATCATTCTGTTTAACAAATGAGAAAGGCGTTAATCAAATGAGAGCAGAATAACTCTCGAAGACATTCAGTAGGTGTCTTTTTTTGTGGGGCTTTACGGCTCGCCGACATAGAGGTCATTAGAGCCCTAAAATTTTGTACAGGTAGGGAAAATGCACTTACGCACTAAGGAGAGCCAACATGACTCTCCCCGCGTGTGGGACTCGCCGAATGACTCGACCATACCCACCAAAAGACCCTCCTGAATTATAATAGATCCAAATATATATCAAAATAGGAAAAAAGATCCTGAAGACATTAAAAAAACTGAAAATAAAGAAGGGAGTAAATTTCGGGAGAGAGAGAAAATGTAAATTCAAAACAAAGGGGAGACTTAAGATTCAAACCCAAACCCTCCCGAGAACTTGTGGGAGGAGCCCCGTTTCGTTTATGGATTTGAGTAAAAACATGCGAAGAGAGATCAGTTACTATTCCGGAGGCCAATTTCCTGAAGAAATCTAAAAACGCGCATTAAAATCGGTTCATTTTGTCCCAGCATAACGTTCAAACTGCTCGGTAGATTGTGTCGCCGTCGGCTGGTACTATATTTAAGACACTCCAGAAGAAAGTGTTCCACGGTAAGTGTTGTGTTGCAAGTTTCACATACGGGGGGAGGTTCACCGCGTAAGAGATGACCATGGATAAGATAGCAGTGGCCAATGCGAAGGCGTGTAAAGATTATTTCTTCACGTCTGTTCGCACGGGATGAAGACGACCAGATCTTTACGGAGTCTCTTACCTTCCTCAGCTTGAAGGCGCGATTTTGCCATTCTGCGTGCCATGTCTCCAGAAGAGACGGTCTTATGACTGTCTTTGAATCTGATGTAGGAACAGATGAAAGGACAAGGACTGCCCTCTGCGTTCCCCACTTCGCTGACTCATCAGTTTCTTCATTACCCAGAATACCCACTTGCCCAGGAACCCAACAAAGGACTATTTCAAAAATTTTAGATATAAGATGGCTTATCAAATTTTGAATTGTCAGCGTAAGGGTGTCAGATGTGTACAGTGAAGACACTGACCACAGAGCACTAATAGAGTCACTGCAGATTACCACACGCCGTATTAAAGATAGCTGAATGAACTTCAGCGCCTCAAGAATTGCAAAGGTAACAATAAAATGAAAAATAAATTAAGACAATCAGCCAGTACCATTTAACAATACTCTACCAACAAACGACCCCAGCGGAGGAGCAGGTGGTAGTGTTGTCGCTCATCGTCAAGTCATCCCGGGTTCGATTCCCGATGGGGCCAGAAAATTTGTAGCTTTTCACATTGGCTTCAATAGCACGCTACATTTCCTATTTACAAATACAACAATATGAAAAAAAACAGTCTGAAGATTTTCCATTCTACAAATTGAATATCAATCCATCAAGGAAATGGGAGAGGTCTCTCAACCTGAGAATATCTTATTTTACAATAAGAAATTCACAAAATTTGTACCAATGCCAATGTTAATTTTAAAGAAAACTTTACCGTAAAACCTTTTATATATCCATAGGGTAACGTGACTAGATTTATCAGCCTCATGGTAAAAAAACCATTTCCTAGTTAGAAACATCAACATATACTATAACTTAAGTAATAAGCTATCAAAGTGAAAGTAAAACTAAATAACATTAAGTTTCAGAAAACCAAAAGAAGTCGCAGTACACAAAGTAGTAAATAAACAAAGTGGAAGTAATTTTTTTTCTAATGCAAACTCACATTAAAACAAAAAAAAGATGGCTAAATGAAAAATGTAACTCTTCTACACACTACATCTTGTACTTGATCATGTTCGAACACTTCACTACCAAGACACCAACACAAGAGTACAAACCATGTTAACAATAAAATACATATTGTGTGATGTAGGTTACTCTCTCCAATTACAATTTTCTACATACCACAAGAGACAACAATGCCTCTGATTTAATAGGGAAATCTCAATGGTGCAAGATGCCCTTCCTGACATGCCTCCTTGAGGCAAGCGATACATTATTATTATTATTATTATTATTATTATTATTATTATCATCATAATCATCAGTATTATTAGAGATCTTTATGGCTTGCCAACATCTAGGTCATTAGCGCCCTTGAGTGATACATGAATGACATGAGGGCGAATGATGAAAATTATTGTGGAATGAGAGGGATCCTGCCTTCATAATCTTGGATCAGACAGGGTTTGAACCACTTTCACCTGAGGTAGAAGACTATTATGCCATACCACCTTTAACCACAATACTAATTATTCATAGTAAATGCCATCCATGATGTGATAGGCCCACTGATTTGTACTCTTATGTTCCTTTAAACACAGACTACATATGTCTGCATGCATATACAAAACATGATATAGTAGAACTTCGATTAACCATGGTGCTCACTCTTCCATCGTAAAATATTATTTCATCTACAATTTCTACAATAGAGTAAATTATTTAATTGTCCTTCACGTAGTCATACAAAGTTTGTACTGCGTTTTTGACAATAAATGTATCATATATAAATCCAGCTACTTCCTAGTAGTTCCACAGTTGTACGTAGGTTCCTCGAAACTTAGAGACAGAGACCCTCAGGTACTAATAAAACTTTGGCTTCCAGGACGTAATGAATTTGAGAAATATTAGAAATGAAGTAAGAAAAAGAATTTCAAACCACAAGAAACGAAGACTGGTAACTTCATATTTCAACCCCTAAAACGTGACATTCTACACACTCATGTATGCACATTTATGTGCAAAATTCATTAAATAAAGTGCATCGATTAACCGTGGTTTTCATTTATCCGTGGGACCCCCTCCCCTCTATTACCACGGATAATCGAGGTTCTACTGTATATGAAGACGTGTAGGGACTCCGAAGCTAAGTATCACTAATTACCCATTGAAAGGAATGGCCATTTACTCCAGTTAGCACAACACAAAGACAAAAGAATTTATATACAAATACAAAATATACATAAATTATACTAAATATACATAAAAAGCATACCCCTTCCTGTGATAAGTAAGTCAGTGATTAGAAATATATACATATAAAGAAGCTTTCATTTCCCGGTTAGCTGCCTTGCACCACCAGAACACATGACACTTGCTTTAGCCAAAGAATAATCCACAGAACTGTTCCCCACAGTTGACAATTGATTAGACTCAGACTCAGCATCATGTTCGTTGTTGGGAGTGGTGTCATGGGATCATTCTTTGGGTCATCATCACGACATATGGAAAATATCACAAGAAAACAGTATTATCAGTCGATATTCATATAATAATAGGTATGTGGTTATGTGGTGCAACAATATTTATGTTCATCATTTCATATAAAGACTTCATTCATCAATATATTACTAAGATATTATAGATAATAAATTTTTATACAATACTTCATGTAACATTCGTTTTCATTTAACATACCATGGAAGTCGTCCGGAGTAAAATGTGCGGAGCACACCCGTGAGGCCAAGACTATTTAACAATTGTTGTCGTCTACAAGAGAATGTAACAAATATATTTATAAATAAATAAGCAACAATAATCGCAGCAAAGAGACTGAGCTAAGTACGTCTGCCCACGTGGGCAGTGGCGTTAAGGAAACAAGAATTACTTACCTTTCTGGTGGGGTAGGGAAGTAATGTCCGAGTTGCCGCCTACTTTATTGAAACACCCCGGGACACAATATACAAAAATACGCGACATGATGTTTACTTTGCACTACTACGCATACGTGAACTTCGGCAAACAAAGTACAACGCACAGCAGAGCACGCAGAATGTAACGAACAAAGGCGAACACTAGCAGCTACAAGCAGCCAATAGATGGGTGAACACGATCATTCAGCCATCTATTGAGCGCAACAGTATATATATAGCTGGTGGCGCTGTCTGGCCGATGTTCTATGCATACTACTACAAGCTTCAAACTTCAGATCTTTTCGCCCTATCCTGTTTCCTGGGCCTGGTTCAGAGCAAGAAAAATGTCCGTGTTCGATTCACTTCTCGTCTCTGTCCCCCCACTATCAACTTCGTAAGCATCGCGCCAAAACATTTTCACTCAGCTTCTCCCGTAATGTATACCAGTGCTGTCAAGACAAGGACAAATCGAACTTTCTTTTCCATTGTTGTAAATGGGAAATGTAGCGTGTTATTAAAACTTATCTACATGGAGCGACATAAGGTGGTAGGCTATTGTTTATTAACAAGCCGGTTAGCTGGGTTTACTAACAACTTGGCTCATGTAGAGGGGTTAGTAACATTTAGAGTTGATACCGGGAGGAGGAGAATAGAGGAAGGAGGGTTCGCTTTTCAGTAGTCACAGCTATATGAACTGGGACCTTGAAGTGAAAAGCTACAAAAAAATTTGGCCCCACGGGGATTGAACCCGGGATGACTTGGAGAAGAACGAGAACGCTACCACCTGAGCCACCAGAGGTCTAGAATGCGAACGAATTTGCGTTCCACTGCGTAGTCAACCGCGGTTACGTTATATGTTATATAGCAAGAAGGAGATTACAAATTCCTTTCTTAATCTCTGTGACCACCTGCTTTTGCGAATGTCTAGTTTGTGATGCACCTAAGAAACCTTTGAAGGCAAAGTAACATAACAATATTATCAATAAATTTATTGCCAAGGAGCATTTACAAACTATGGGTGGCCACGTGGAGGACAAAACGTTTTTATTGTGAACAAAAACAGAATATGAAAACATGAAAACAAAAATTATAATACAGAAAATTATCAATAAAAATGTATATTTTTTATAAACAATTTTTTGCGGAATTTTGGTAATGCCGTTTAATACTAATCGTCTATACATTCAATACAATCAAATTAATAATCGTCTTCGTCACCACATGTTGTAACCACCACACATGGTTAACGATGTTAATGATAAGTGTTCATGATAGTTGTTGAAATGGTGGTCGATGTTGTACTTTGCTTGAATTGCTGTTGGAGATGTAAGTGCTGATGAACTAGTATAATCATGAAGCAGTATTGAGGAACAACTAAGCCCTGAAGATAGCGTTCGATATTGAAACGTGCGCATAGTCAATAAATTCTGCATAACGCAAGAATTTTTTATACATCATATATTCTATTGTTTCATGATAAAATATTCATTGATATGTACAATGATTGCAATAATCGAAAGTAGAAGGGATTATGACACCTCCAGGATTCGACTAGTTACTAGCGACGAAAGAGGTACAATTGAACCATTATTCTGTAAAATATCTTATTAAATTTTTATATTTTTCCATAAATATTGTAAATTATATAGGTTTCCTAAGGTATGTAACGATCCAACCTATCCTAGTCAGTGCACCAACCTATTTCGCTAATGAGGCAGTCTCATATAATAACGTTTTTTAAAAAAAGTCAACCAATGATGAAGGAAAAGGAACGAAACGTCAAGTGCAAATATAATATAACAAGCATGATAAATTAAAAGTCGTTTTCATGTTGCTAAAAGGTTTAAGTACCTCAATCTGCCACTAGAGAGCTGTATTCTCACCAATACATTTCATGATAATAAAATGTACATAATTACCTATTCATTACATGGAAAATTGCCACATAAATTCTGAATGTCAGTTTTCTAATTTTAATGTAACATTGAATCAATTCTTTTATTTGTAACAAATTCTTTAATTTACACACGAACAATTCAGTAATAATGTATTTGCGCGGGAGTGTTTTCCCTCGAGTTCATTGGGAAGACCCCATAGCTACTAGCTCAATCTTCACTCTCTTCAGACTTCGTTGAGTCAACATCGGGTCATAACTGCGCCCGTTATGAACATTTTGTGAAGCGTGTTGTGAGTGAGGTAAATCAACACATTTCCTTCAACCATGTGATGCAACCATCTGGAACTGTCGTGAAATCCATTGTGATCATATAAACTGTAAAAACTATTGATGTATCCACACACCGTGGCTGCCTCCTGAATCTTCCAACTGCCTGGGACGCTGTATGCCAACTGAGCGTTGGCAGACGCTTCAAGAACGTGACTATGAGCTCACATACCTTTCACTGGCCAGTGAAAATCTAACCAACAGTATACTCTTTCACGATCAATATAACCTGCCTTCATTGACGAATTCAATAACATTTAACTGAACCTTGTTGTACATAATCATGCATCCTTTATCTTTAAATTAATGCCATGTGCTTAACTGTAAGTTTTATTATTAGATATTTTACGTGTATGTCCATTGATTTCTTATTTCATAAGATTTTTGGTGGCATTATTAGGGAACGTGTTTTTGTGTCATTTCTTGGTAAAGCAATATTTGTATGTCCATTGATTTAGGGTTTGTTTTGATATAAAATCTTCGTAATCCATGTGGTCCTCCAATTTAAAATATTTTATTGAAATCAAGATACCTTCCACTCCCATTGCTACCAGAGTGTTTTTGGGAATCGGCTCGTGCTCCAGTCTCAAAAGAATAACCACCTACAAATTTTTCTGCCTTCGAGCAATTTCATTCCCGAGCACCAGTTCTGTTGTAGACCGCATCATTCAATAGTTGAACAAGTCATCAGACACATTATTGAAGATATATTTGATGGAGAACAATATTGCTCGACCTCTTTTCTCGGATCAAGACAAGCGTTTGATAAAATGAAGCATCATGACCTTCTTAATAATGTGATTTTTATTATCTAATTGAATTTCACTTTGTTGCCTATTTACGGTATTCCAAGGCAAGTATGAAAGTCAACATCAAAAATCCATTAAGTCTTTTTGTGTATGTGTTACGAAGTTTAGAACTTGAAAATGACTATTGGTTTATTTTATTTTTCTATGTTGTAATAATTGTTAAATGTTCTGCATGAATAAGAAATGTTCTATTCAATGGCCTCTCCGCATTAGCTCACACTTTTCTTCCATTTTCTTTGACCTACTAGCATAAATGTCCACGTGATCTTCCGGTGGAGAGCAAAATTAGCAGAGATAATTGTTTAATGGAATTGCACATGAAGGAAAGATACATACACATATTATATTGGTACACCTTGATGTTACATTGGTACTGGTGTAGTATAAAGATGGAATGGAAAGAGAAGTAACGCCACAGATGGGAGAAAATGTAGCAAATGCAGGAAGTACGGAAAATACAACTTCATTTATTTGCAATCGATACGGAATATTTGGTATCAGACGACACTTGAATTGTATCCACACATGTTCAGACTTTAAATTCACAAGTATAAAGATGTCAATAAATCTTTTAAAATTGCAAAAAGAGCCTATTATGAAAACATGAAAAGAATTATATAGAATTATACAGTTTATCGGATATACTTTTAAATACACAGAATTTTATATCTAACAATATTATTGTCGAAATCTTTCTTTAGAAAATGACAGTACAACACTTGTCCTCGAGAAAAATAAGGTATGAAATAGTGCAACGTGTTGATACTGGGTATAGTGCAAAAGTAATATGCGCGTTTCATAAATTACAAAGAAACTTAAAGAAGTAAATTTACACAATGATACTACAAACAACGCCACCTCCCTAGGTCTCATATAGCATCTCTCTAGGTGGCGTTTCTACAAATCTCAGACACACGTCACCTGTGTAACAATAGCTGTAACATTTCGCCTACACTCAATGGGACTTGCTCATTGATCCAACAGAATGTAACGCTCTTTCGATGTACGGGTCCATCGTCTTTTCATTCACTCAGGAGTATCGCACACCATTTCTGCCTTGAGGGACTGTCAACGGCCGAATTACGTTACGATTGCCAGTATGGACGTTGAAATAATATAGATATATCACATGAACGGTCTTTTTCCTTCGATATTCTAACGATATATTTTTGAATAATATATCGACGTATCGATATTAAAATTCCAATATCGACCTATGATATCTTTTTTAATTTTGATGTTTTAGGGATTTTAGTTGTTATATTATTTTAAAGAATATTGATAATATTGAATTTAAAGACAGCGTTAGAGATAACAATCTGAAGCCGAGTGGGATTGAAAACTAATTTGGCTGGCATTAGTTACAATTGAATTAACGAGAGAAATTTATTGGAATATCGTCAGGGTGCGTGAGAACAAGTTCACGAGTTGAGTCACAGGTAGTCGATCCCGTCTATCACAGTTGCCAAGGTCACCGCAAGCTTCTGATCGGGTTGACGCATTGACAATCCCACTGCAAACAACGTCCTTGACTGGTGAAAGATCTGTCAATGTTGAAATCTATTATAAAATTATCCAATCGTGTAGTGCTAATTCTTGTCTTCTTCAACCTTTGCTAACATTGGGGATGTTTGTACTGGAAAGTCAATTGATCTACAGGTGCTGGAACTGTCAGATCGTTGTCTGTTCAGCCACTCCTGCGGAGTAGGAATTTCAGCCGCTTCCGCGAATATAGGCGGTATTCGTCGTATACGAGGTGAGTTATTTATTTCTACGATTTTGAGATTAATTCATTACAATTTTACAAAAAGAAGTCAAATTGCGTGTGATCACGTGAATTGTATTCTAATTGCCAAAATGTGTCGTGTTATTTATTAGTTTTAGTACTTTTATAAATATTAGATTGTTTAAATTAAAATCATAATGACTACAATAAATTTATGTATACCCACATTAAATAAAGTTATGTTGATATTAAGATTTTGAATAATTACCGGGAAACATAGTACGGGAATGGAACTCAAAATCTGTATTAATACATAAACCCACAAGTTTATTTAATACTACGAAAGAATTTAAAAACTATAGTATTCATATCTATAAATTTCTATTAAATAATATCTTTAAATAGATTTTTATAAACTTTGTTATTAAAGTCATCAAACTAATTTAAAATCACAGTAGAGTATGTCATAGGTGTACTTAAATCATTATTTTTTATACAAGGACTCAGAAGTGACACTAATGTTTAGCATCCTCAGTGCGCAAACATTATCGTGACACGAGTTACTCTCAATTTATTTTATAAGACTCTTTCTAAGCTTAGAAAGAAAAGAATGACGTCATGTTTGGACTCAATTTATTATGATGGGAATATTTCAGACATTAGAAAATTATTAGTTAAAAATAATTATTTAACTAAATGGTTGTAGTTTGTCATGTAATAGCCACTGTGAATGAAACCGTTATAGATACCTGAATTAATATACAAATATAAAGTAACGGAGGCCCTTCCTAAATTGAGCTTATTTTGTGCTGCGCTGAATTGCGTCGTGCCGCATAATTTTTTGTAGTGACTGTCTGATTTATAATTATGAATAGAAAAAAATACTTTTTCGGCACAAGTCGTACTTTCCAAGTATATAATATGAGAACTCTTGCATCGGTTGAAATCAAATTTTAACATTTTGATGAGAACGACATAGTTTGAATATATATTAATGTATAACATTCACCCGAAAAGAAATTTACTGCATAGTTATAAACTATGGAATCCCAGATGGTCGTAAATCTTTAAATTTGTTTTCATTAGAAAAAATTACATTCCAAGTGTTTGTTTTTTAATTTTTATTTATTTATGAGGAATTTGTTCTATTTGTGTGAGGATTTTATGCAGATTTGTATCTAATATTGTGATTGTAGGCGATCTCGTTTCGTGACATTAAAACCAAACCGTTTAAAACCAAACAAGAGCATTCTATCTCTTATAAACGAATAACTATTACTTTCGATATGTTTCGACCTTCGGCCACGTCAGACCATAAGAGTTGAAGTACCTCATTTTAAAGTCTGTGACTTATGTTTTTATTTTCATTATCTATATATACGACGCTTACGGGAAGGTATGTGTGATATTAGTCGTATCGCCTTTGTAGCGATTTGGTTAGATATCGCGACATAGGGCAAATGAGCAATCTATGGACTCGATTGAGCCAATTTGAGTCACATCTCTCGATTGTTGAGCTTCTATGAACTATTTCTTCAAACCTCATAAGTGCATTCAAAATTCACGCCTTTTAGTTTAAAAAATGAATTAAATGGGTGGATATAGTATTAATTAATAAACGAGTCTTTTAAATCATCCTGGAATACAACGAACTGTATTGTTTCTCCGCCAGAACATTTTAAAATAACTTAACATTACGTATCAAATTCATCGAACAAGATGGACGATTGATACCTGCAAATCGATACGTGGTCAACCTGTGACGTCACGAGCATCCCAGCGTCGGTGGAGGGTGTGGTGCTTGTTCGCGAGTTTCGCGACGGCGAATCGCTGATCACACCCTAGCTCGAGGCATGGCGCAGGGAGTATGCTAGATTCTCCTCCGGAGGATGAGCAGCGTTAGAAAATGGCGCATGATGTGCGGTGATCACGGAGGTCATTGATGAGCATTCGGCCTCGATAACACACAAGTGTAATGTCTGCCAAGTGGCAAGAGGTAACGTGCTTCGTAAATTATACTCTTCGGACGTTCATTGTCTTGCCACTGCTCACCAATGTGTGACACTCGGTTCACACCACTACTCTGGTGGGGGGAGGGGTACTGGAAACAGCCACCGTCCGTGCTGGTCGCGCGCAGCGTCCACGAGCGGAACGTCGATCCGCCAGTCTTCGGTTTGGACGAGTTGTTGTGTGGGAACCATCTCGTCGTTGATCCACCGTGCTCCGGGAAGGACGAGGACGTTGCTGAGACTGCGGCTTCCTGTTTTTGGAGCTCATGCGTTCAAAGCCCAAGAATGACACGGAGCATTTCTTCTTGTTTTGTTGCACAAGTGCCATTAGATATTTTATCAACGTCGTTTCTTCCCTCGCATCACTGATGATGCTGTCTTGAGGGCAGAGAGAACAGAGAATATCAGTGGTAGTGGGGCTGTAGATTCTTACCCGCTTGCTGATGTATCTAGGATATTGTAGCTTTATGGCCACTACAGGTGGCGGTGTTGAGCGTTCGTGCTTACTCTGCGTAGGGCTTCGCTGTCGTGTTGCATTCTAGGTAAAGGGCTGGTGAACCTCACTGACGTTAGAGTGAGCTGCCCTCGGAGAGGGGGATCTTGACATGGGTGACACGAGCGAGAGGCGCTTGAAGGCTCATGCGCCACTCATCAACTCCAATAACTCTGGCGAAGGTATATCTCGCTGTTCCACCAAGACGCCGATCAGAGGCTGGAAAGCGGACGATGCGCACGGCGAGAGATAGATCCCCTTTCCCACATTACACTCACTCGCCTCTCCAGTGAGCTTCAGCGCCGTTCTGCCGAGGAGTGGAACAGATGCCGCTCGCTCCGTGTGGTGCGCGTCTCGTGGCTCCTCCAATGTGTTGCTAAGAAGCTGAGCGACTTTTCGATGTGCTGGACGAAATGCAGGTCACGTCCTCTACCTCACACACATCAACTCTCACAGAGATCTCCGTCGTGGCGTCCGACTCTCCGACGTGGCGTGGCGTCTCGGTTCGGGGTCCGACACAGTCTCCCTGTCTGAAAATCTCGCCTGATCGTCTGCTTCCGAGGCCACTAAAACACCTCTATCTACTCAAGCGATGTACATGACACCACATAGTTTCCATTGTTGTCCACGACCCTTCATTGTCGCCCACGGCGAACTACACTTCTCCTGGAAAATGTACACTTTCCAGCTCTCGTTATTCTAGCTGATTTCATTGTTAATAAAAAAATATTGTCGCAGCGAATATTTCAGCGCTGTTTTGACGACGCTACAGTTCCCTCCATTCTCCGAGTAATTCGCAGGGATTGAATCCTCTGGATGGATTCGTCTATGCGAAGGATCACTCAGGTTAGGGACAACTGGTTTCACTTCACCCGTTGCAACACACAATCCAACACAGCACAAAATTCAGAGTACACGACCTTTTTTCATCGAAACTAAACAAGGCAAGGCAATTTTATCAATCATACATAACACACAAATATTTATTTAATATTAACGGTAACCCTTTATCAAAATAATACACACACAAAACCATCCTATATGACACAAAAATATTTATTTAAAAATTCAAGGTAAAATCTTCCTCAAAATATTATACAAAAAGAACGTTATTTTAAATAATTGATTTTCTCCATCCCATGATAACTAATAATTATTACAAACGTACATAAAGAAAACTGTAATATACAAAACATTTAATTTCCCTAAATTAAACAATAGCCTTCAACTGGTATCTACTGAGAAAATTCGCGTTGATATGTTTATTTCCGTAGTGCTCGATTGAAAATTCAAACTCTTGGAGTAGTAGCGGTCAGCGATGCACGCGCGCTGATATTTTTTTAAATCTCCTGTTTCACGAGGTTTTCTTGCCTCAGTGAAATACGATAAGGTTCTGACCTGATGGGTGTTGCATCCTTCAACTATGTCATACACCATCTCGGCGCAAAAACCCGACTGCAAAGAAAACACTTCTTTATACTCGCGCAGAAGCGCGCCTATTTCCGTGCGCTGCGCTTTTGAAAACTCTTGAGTTACTCTCGCATTCTTTCATCATGTTGCCGGATGCGACTTCGTCATCGAACATCGGCACGCTAGGCGGATCAGTGTCTCCCACCCCTTTCTCAAGATAAGCGACGGCTTTCTCCGGTCTTGCCACGTACCGTTTCAACATGTTGACGTGAAACACTTGTTTCCTTTGAATGGGGTCGAATAACTGCACAAAGTAGTTATGATCTGAAATCTTTTTCTACGTCTCTCCTGGCCCTAACCACTTAGAGTCACTCTTCCCGTTTCTCAGATTTAAGACCAAAACTTGATATCCAGGTCTCAGATTTCGTGGTTGAGCGTGATTGTCTCACCAAGCCTTCTGTCTCAGACTCTGCTCCGAGGCGCTAACTGTTTTTTCATAACCTACAACTGTCGGTTCTACAGAATACTTTCTGTTTTTTTGTTGTTGTTTTTTGAAGTTGTTTCCAAATTTTGTCTAGCGGCGAACACGCTTTTTGTTATTTCGTGAAAGCTTCCACGGGAATCTTCTCGATCTCGGCGATAGGGTAATTTCGCGTATAAGCTATACTCACCACTGTCGCGTGCTTCCCCCTCCCCAGAAGTTTCGTCACTCTCCGACCGCCGCTCCGCTCTTCCCGGCCTTACTACGCGTGACTATCGATTACACACCCGCCATCGACCTGATTCTGACCCCCTCACCCCTTATATGTTTCGAGCCGTCGTGTTGCCCCAGAGGTAGTGTCCAAGGTCCGCTTTCTGAACCACGACTGCTGCTTGGGTTGCCACTTGCACCTCCCACGCCTTTTCGTCTTGCAACTTTAAAAGCACATTTGCGAGCGGTAAAGAGTGCTGATCAAAATCTAACGGCTTAACACCCAGCCTAATTCACCAGTGAACATATACTAAGAGATAAATTATCTCCCCACTAGATCTTGAATCCCACCAAATCTGCTCACCGTTAACTTCACCTATCAGAACGAATGGATTCACCCCCTCCCATTTCGAGGTTGCCACGAAGTTTATAGGCTTGGCGTTCGCTTTCTCATCTTTCTTTGGGCATTGATATCTCAAATGTTTGGTCGAATTACATAGGTAACAAAGCCTAACATATTTTTTTTCAAACACGGATGTTATTTTCATTTCAGATGTTTTTGGAATTTGTTTTTTTCTCTCGAAAACACGCTTTTATTCCGATTTTTCAAACGAATTTGGGCTTTTATTACTAGATGAGAACTGAGGTTTTTGTCAGTCCGACATGGCTAACTCATAACTATCTAGCAAGCTTGCGAGTTCCCTTAGGTTCACGATCTGAGCTGACTTACCAAAGAAGTGTTCTTTCACCCGTGTGGGCACGCGACTTTTCAACTGATCCGAAATAATTAGGTTTCTAAATTGCTCTAATTTGGACACTGGCAACCCGTCCACGCATCCGATAAGCGAACGTTCATCCCATCGTTCCCATCGTTCATCGGTCCTCTTTTGTTCCCTATAAAAGATTATGCGAAATTTTTCGCGACTTAACTTGAATTTTGAATGCTTTCACCTCGTCATAATTGTTTGACGTGGTCTCTCTGGCAACGTACTGTGCCATTTCTACTGGAATCAAACCAAGTATATGCGTTACCCATTCTTCGTTTCATATTCTAAGTTGAGTCGCTTGACGTTCAAACAGCGTAAATTAAAGCACTAGATCGTCCTCCTTAGCGTTAAACTTCCCAATAATGTGATGGAGGTCAATCCTAACATCGGCACTATTCGTTCCTTCGCTTCTCGTCGATGCTCTAGCAGTATTTTAAATACGCAATTTTTCTGGCGTATTCTCGTTCTCGTTGCTATCTCTCCCATTTCTTTCGCTTTCTGCATTCGCAAAATTTGCGGATCTCCTACATCCCCACCTTTACGTCGTCTTCGTCAAACCTCTCATAACTCAATTTTTTTATTCGAGCTTATTTAATTTTTCTTCCTGATTTTCTCCCATTTCTACTTACATGGGCACGAGGTACTCCTCTTTATATTTCATTAAACAGGTCATTTTAAACAAATATTCCCCCGTACAAAAATACAGAAACACAAGATGAAATGTTACCCAAACTACTGATACACAAATACACACGAAAACTGATGAAGAAAAACGACACGAAATATTTCCAAAATCCCTCATACAGAAATATACTGCACTGAATTAGAACAGCCCTACACAACTTTCCGTCTGCCTGGTTTTATTCCTTATGCAAATGAGTGGAGTACTCACCACAGAAGGACTTCGTATCTGCCCGCCGTCCTTCCTGTTGTCCCACCCTCCAGACGTAGCTTCCGACTTCCTCGTCTCCGCTCCGTAGTGTTGATACAGACACGTTTTTCTTATCCAGCTCCTACCGTATCTGCTTCCACCGGATCCTTTAGTGTCTCGTACCGTCCTGCTGCGTCGTAGTAGCTCCGGTCCGTTGCCGTCGGCTTACGGTTGTCACGCTCAGAACATCTGCAAAGTGTTCAGAATTTTTGATGGTTGACGAGATGGAATCAGATGGACAGTTACCGTTCTTAGATGTGCTCGTAAAACGAAAGGATGAAGGCTTTCTTGCACATAGCGTGTACCGCATGCCAACCCACACCAATCGTTACTTGAATGCTGAGACACAACATCATCCAGCAATCAAACGTGGTGTGTTAAAAACATTAGTCATCCGAGCAAGGAAAGTGTGTGACAAAGAGAGTTTAGGCCAGGAATTGAGACTTTTGCGTGATACTTTCCGCAATAATGGCTACAACAACAAAGCCATAAACAATGCCCTTAACCCTATCCATAATGTTCGTACGGAGGATGTAGAAAACCATGAGTTCGCTAAAACCGCTTTACTCCCATATGTTGAAGGAGTAACTGAGAAGGTTGGTAAAATTCTAAAGAAACATGTCATACGACCTGTCTATTGCGCACCTGAAAAGTTAGGCAAATAACTTGTCAAAGATAAAGACACGTTACCCCTTCTGGCGTCCTCTGGTATTTTTTTCATATCTTGTAGTTGCGGTCGCGAATATATAGGGGAAACCGGACGAACTGTGGAAGAGAGAATGAAGGAACACATTCGACATTTTAAGTACGGTAGGGTAACCAAATCACCCTGCATGCGATCGAAGTAAGACATGATTTTAATTTTGACAGCACCCATATTATTACTAAGGAGGATCGTTGGTGGCCCAGACGAATCAAAGAAACCATATATGTTGCTAGAACACCGAACAATCTTAATGTTGATCATTGATCCTGAGCAGCGCCTGGAGTTGGGCACTAACTCCCTCTGAGCGTTCCACCGTGCTCGGGCGCCAAGCGCAGAGTGACCCCACACCCGCCCCACCCAGTCCAGCTTCGGCCCGCGCTGATTGGCCGCCGCGCTCGGCCAATGAGGATGATGCCGCCCAACCGACGCGTGACTCGTTCGACCTCGCAGAGTACGACAGTGACTTAGGTCTGTTCGACTCTGACATTGCCCTGAAGAAGGCCACATCATGATGACCAACATGTTGGTAGATGTATCAAGTAAGACGCGTTTGTCCCGGACAGACTAGTTCATACTAAATTTACATAATATTTATAGAAATATACAACGTGGAAAGTATATATCAAATACCTCCATTCAAACTCCCAGATCTGATGGCTCTGAAACGTTACTCATTGACTCAGCCCGTTGCAACCCGCAACTTCTCTACGCCTGCCTCTGGCATAGAAAAATAGTCAATATATCGGTTCGGAGTTCGACACGCCCTCCCCGTCTCAGCGTCTGCCTCCGAGGCCACTGAAGTACTGTTCAATTGATGCACACGACACCATATGGTTTCCATTGTTGTCCACATCCCTTCATTGTCGCCCACGGCGAACTACACTTTTCCTGGAAAATTTCCACTTTCCAGCTCCCGTTATCCTGGCTGACTCCACTGTTAGTAAAATATAATTTTGTACCAGCGAATGTTTGAGCGCTGTTTTGACGACGCTACACATACACAATTTCTCCCATCCGTCTTTTTCTTCCCCTGAAATATTGATTGAAATTTCTGAGTTTAATTAAAAATTCCAATAGCTTCGAAACTTTTTTTTTCTTTACATTTCATCAGAAATATACTTTCCTCTTGAAGTTCACGTCCTGCGTATTTATCATGTATGAAATAACATCTCTTGTAGTTTTCTTTCAGACATTGTATCATTATTATAAATACTTTGATTACTCACTATTTTACTTCCGTTTTCAAAATGATTGCGTTATAAACAAGTCCACTGGTAAAATCCCTATCATCATCCTCAATGCGTCTGTGTAAACACTCTCATAGAAAAGTGTTTTATACACAGTGAAAACTTGGAAGGATTCATCAGTTATTGATTGATTAAGTAATGTATGTAAATGTTATATCTCCAGTTCATTAAGCGCGCACTCGAGCAACGAAGGGGAAAATCGGTGAAAGTGACAAAACTCAGAGCAATAATGAGTGTTATGCTATGACAGATTGTAGCGGCTACTTTGAAACCTTGTCAGAGAAAATGAGCGAAGTATATGAAATATGTTTTCCACGAATAAAAATTCCGAGAAAAACGTTTCATTTGCAGTTTTTTACGTTGATGCTTCATTTTAAAATGTATTTTTGGGATTAATAAAACGTCTTTCTGCCAAATCTGGTGTGTGTGTGTGATGGGGTTGAGAACTGGAATTCTTTTGAACACTGCAACTGCAGCCGCGTAAGCGGGCACAATTTTTGCGCTGAAAAAAGAAATTCTTCTCCTTTTATCTTACCGGTCGATCCCCCTAAATCCTCTTGTAAAACCAAAACCTTGACACACGTAGTTCCAGGAATTCACTGTGTAAGGAAAAAGATATTTCAAAAAAATATATATATATATTGTCAGTAATTTTATTCAGTCGTTTTTTCTTCAGTCTCTGCGAATTATCTTCGATCGTATTGGCACTTCGTTGTTTGGAATTGGTTTTCTCGTGATTAATTACTCCAGAAAAGAATTGCCTACCCCTTTTATTTCAAACACGTTGCAACTGACGCCCACACCTTCTTTTTGTTTGAGTGTCAAGGTGAGTGGGACAGATTTTGCACAAATATCCCTTTCCATCAAAATACTTCAAATGTTTTCACTATAAAGAAAAAGTTCAGTACGTCTGCTAAGAATCTGAGTGAGATATGATCGATTTGTATGTGATCACAAATTTCTTGACGTAGTGAACGTCGAATGAATTGTGCTGGGACACCCTGTCATCGTCATGGAGCAACACATGTCCTTCCATTAAATGATGATCTCAAATATTCGTGAACGACATAATCATAACTCTAAGAGATCATATAATCGAGCGTCTCATTAGCCATATTCCTGAGAAATGTGTAAAAATGGATCAACCCTCGTTACTTCATTGCGATTTCTTGACACGTTGGCATATGAAGGTGTTTTTCTTACTACTTAGCACTGATTGATCACAACTGATCGAATCCACCTGCGTTGCTAGTTTTCACTGCCTCCGTAAGGCTGGCGAAAACAAGGCAAGGATAAGAATCTGTTCCGGAACGTTTTTGAAGATTGTGTATACAATATGTACCACTGCAATGCATAATAAATTTGTCTTTTATATATGGCTTTATAATTTTGGAATAACAATACATGTAAAAATGAAATAAATTTAGTTTTATTTATGATGTACAAAATGGTGCTAGTATGAGGACTAGTGAAAAATTCCTAGAAAAACTATTATGGCAAAAGGCTTTCTAAATTGATTGCAAGATTTAATAGTCGAGAACAAGAGTTATGAGTAGAGATATATCGTGGAATAAAATGAAATAGGTTTGGAGGGTGGAGTTTTTAAGAAAATAATATGAAACAGGAAATTTGATGTATTTTGTCCAAGTTTAGCCATTTTCTCGTGCTCAATGATTTTGTGGTGACGTATGTAACTAATCCATTCCAATACCATAGGCAGTTATTTCATCGTCACGTTCTATGTTCTTAACCTTCACTTAGTCTATAGTCAACATTAACAAACGTCCATCGAGAAAAAACTATTTTGTCAATTATTTCGTATGTCTGTGTCATTAAAAACGTGAGAATGGTTTCACAAAATCATATCAATCGTTTAACAGAAATGGGATTGATTTTTTCGAATATTTACCCCACGATTTTTTTCAGCGAAAAAAACTAATGTAATGACTAAAACATAACCTAGTTTTACAAAGTTATTTACGAAGAGGAATTTTTAAAATTTGTTTTCAGCCTCTTATATGTGTACTTTATAATATCTAAAATATGAGTGTTACTATTATTAATACCTAATTTATTAATTGAAAATATATCATTCATACACTTTTACATTAGTTGATCCAAACGATAATCCAACATAGCAAAATTATATGTGCTTCTTCTCCCAACCCCAATTTTTCAATCCCAGTCACAGTTTGGTGAACATTGATTTATTTTAGGTAAGTTGTTAACCTGTCATAGATTCAACTCCGTTGTCCCACTAGTACCACATGCAATCGGCGTGTTGAGAGGGTTGTGACGCTACTAGGGATGACGGGCGTGTGCTAAGTCTATTTGAGAACTACTTGCACCCCCTAGAGGCAGTGAGGTTGGTAGTGGCGATGGTTCAGGTAACCACAAGATGTGAATAATTGAACATCATTCAGACGCCGACGGCGCTTCCGATGCGCTCATTATTATTACACTGCGCACCCTCTCTTACCCCTTCCTACCCTTAGTCAGCTCTCACTCGGTGTCTCCCGTCGGTTCTCTCGGCTGTTGCAACGAAGATGCAAGTTTGTTACTAACTCATCATAAAAATCCTCATCACGATTACAAGATAACATTTCCCTGGGACAAGATTCGCTGAGTGTGTGAGCGAAGACTTCAATGAAAAATGGAGCTGGTAATTTCATAAATATGGTTTCTCGGATTAGTGAATATCTTATTTCTATTTGAGAGTCTTAGTATATTAAGCACTTAACCGCTGCTGGATGGACGGTCAAAATGCAAACTAGGGGAGATTTTAATCAAACGTCTACACTGACGCCCAGTTCCACTGTGTCTATCCTCTGTCAGAAACCAATCTCCTAATAATATCTCTTACTGACATTTCTATTATCCATTCTCTGCGCGGGTGCATAACTTCAAAACAGATTGAACTTTTTCCGTCAGTAATTAAAGATTATCATTACTTCAATGCGTTACACTTGTATATGCAATAGTGATGAGTGAGGTTTGTATTCCCGCAATACAAGCTGTTTGAAAGCTTTTGTTGTTTAAGAATTATTATCATTCATAATAAAGGGATTTTTATTATATTCTTTACTAACATTGTAAAACTCAGAAAACGAAGTAAGAACTACGAGTACTGAATGAAATTTCTTAGAGTATATAAAAAGTGTGTTTGAAAACCGCACGTACAGAAACATTTTCGCGATTGCTTTTTTATCCTCACTGGATCTGTACCTTAAAACCTCTCCCAGAAATGTGTATCAGAATATATCAGACAGTACGTGAAATGCCACTCACGAATTGCATCAGTGTTTAAACACAGTAGTACTTGTAAATTATTTTGTTTTTAAGACGAATAAACGTAATATTCTTAATAATATCAATAAAGGAAATAATATTGTAACGTATGTCATCTTATGTGCATATTCTACATAGAACTTACCTTCCAGGAAGCCATACTCGTGTCTCTGTTCTACCTCAACAGAGCATTCAAATCTCCGATTTGTTTCTGTAACACTGAAGCGGTGTTTCTCTTGACACTGCATTTTGTGAGGGTGTGCTAAAATATTCTGGGAAAAATGCTCGAAAAAATGCAGTTCCAAAATATAAATGTCGTTGCTCTCAAAAAAGATTAAGCAAGCTTGAAATTAGCCTTCATCGTTTCTGTCGATATTTCATTTTTGTTCATTGAAATTGTTGATTTATGGCAATTGATTAAGTAGAATGGAAGAAATGAAGTTTAAAAAGAAATACTGTTGCGGTTAATATACATCAACGTCAATGAAGATCGGTTACTAAGATTTCTGTAAATAAAAAAATGTGGGGTCATTGAAACGTTTTAAAATGAATAGTTACATGTTGTTGCAGACTATGTACAAGTGTCACAACTGAAAAAAGGAAGAAACAACTGAAAGTTGGTCTAATAGGGGCATTCTGAATCCCAACGCTTAACAATAAATTTCGTTCAGTAGGGAGAACGAGAATATTCCAACCGTTTCGCGAACAATTCTGGGTCAGTGACGTCAGAGGAAGCAAACAGCATATAAGGGTGAGCAATTCGTGATCGGTATCAGTACTGAGTGGAAGTTTGGCTAGGGGACAAGATACAGATCTTGCAGTATGCAATCAAAACGTACAACAACACCAAAATGGTATTTTGCAGTGCCAAAGTAGTCGAAAGTTCCGCTTACACAACCTACAGTGTGTAATATTATCAAACGGTTCACTATAAATGGAAATAGCTGTCCAGGAAAGGTTCCCATTCGGATGCTAACATTGACAGATCGGGAAGTACCCCTATTTCATCGAAATATTCTTAAAAATTGGCACTTGGCAGTCGCAAACCTAGACACATGGGCAAAATAAAATTTTGGGAAGACTTTTTTCGAAGCACCTACGTGTCTATAAATCAAAATGTGTGACTACGCATTCTACAAAGCGAGATGTATGCCGTTTCTCGCTTCGTGGAATAATCGTTGGAGTTTCGCGTGGGTCAAATCTCTCCTCAACTGAACTCCATCTCAGTGGAAAAAGGTACTGTGGACAGATGAATCCATTTTTCAGGTTTCATATTGAAACGTTGGTCGAAATATTATTGGGAAGAAGAACGAAGCAAACAGTCTGTCCTATTGCAAGCGCGTAGTTCTTAAACCAAGCTCTGTGATGGTGTGGGGTTGCATGGCAGCGAATGAGGTTGGCAATTTGCAGTTTTGTACGGGTACGATAAATGCTCCAGACAATATACGCGTTTTTGACGTGAATCTACACCCATCAGAGCAGCGATTGTTTGGTAGAAAACGATATCTTTTCCAACAAGATAACGCATGGCCACACACGGCAATGATAACACAAACATGGGTACGTATGAAACGTGTCCCTATTTTAGAGTGACCAGCAGGAAGTCTGGATCTCTCACGAATAGAGAATATTTGGAGAATTCTCAAGAGGAAGATGGTCCAGCGTTGTCCCCGCAATATAGAACAATCATAGGAGTATCAGAGTCAAGAATGGGGAAAAATTCCAACTGGCACATTGAGTCATTTAGAGTCGTCCATGTCTAAACGTTATCCACTGTAAAGGTGACGTCCCTTCTTGACAATCGTTCCAAATGAACATTTTTTTGCATATTTTCTTGACAATCGTTCCAAATGAACATTTTTTTGCATATTTTCTTGACAATCGTTCCAAATGAACATTTTCTTCCGTACACGTGGAGAAGATATGTGATAACTTTCAGTCAGGTGAAAATGGTCACGAGCCGGGAATCGAACCCGGGAATCCTGAATTGATCGCAGGGGTGTTAATCACTACACCATCCGTTTATCTCAACCAGAACGAATTTTACGTTCCCTTCCAGAAAAATAGTACTCTTTATTTGTTTCTACCTGTTCAAACATACTTCAAGTTCTTCTTTTTCATTATCATTTTATTTAAATGTACAAAATAACCCATTAAAATAATACTGAGTTTATACACTGAAATGAAAAGACTCACTGTGTCGCCATTTGGATGAAATTAATATTTAAATAATTTGATACTTCTTTATTTTTTGTCGCAGACATAACTAAGAGATAATTCTATAAAACAACTATGAAATGTGTTTAAAATCAATTGTAACAGCGTGAAGCAGATGTGATTCTTTTCCTTTTTGAACGTTATAGGCTCACATGAGACTCTCCCTACTGAGTGATGATTCACTGTGTTGGTATACTAGAGGAAAATTGAACACTCTTGGTGAAATTGAGTAGGAAAACTTAATTATAATAACCCCAGTTACTTCTGCTATGCCCTGAAAAGAGATCTTCTTCCATTCCTGCTATAGAAGGAGCTCAATGCAATTATTTCTTCGACCCATTGTAAGATTACCTTGTTATCGACAACTGAACAAAGGACACCCTGGAGATGAAACAATTTTCTTGCATCCGGTGTGGACAATGCGGTTGTCATGGTTCACTTACGTCATGCCAATTATTGAGCAACGCCAAAAATATAATTTAATGACACACACAACACACTTTCAGAGGAATAACAAATTTAATAAAAAGAGTTCAAATTTATGGAACCAAAATAATTCTTAAACGAGAAAGATCAAAGGCATCATACAATTGTTCCTCCTTGGTAAACATTGATGAGATCAGTAAAAT
Source organism: Laupala kohalensis (assembly GCA_002313205.1). Taxonomy (NCBI): domain Eukaryota; kingdom Metazoa; phylum Arthropoda; class Insecta; order Orthoptera; family Trigonidiidae; genus Laupala; species Laupala kohalensis. The sequence goes on along the minus strand of NNCF01133308.1, from coordinate 352,374 downwards.
ATTTTACTCAAATATTAATTGCTTCATTGATGTAAAAGAAGGAAAGGTAACTTTTATGTAACATGATTAGGAAACATGTTCGAATTCTTTGTATCATCAGTGTATCCTTAATTGCCTAAATTATTGAAACTTTTCATTGATCCACTTGTGATACTGTACGATAAATTAAACTAAATGTGAAAGAAAAAATTGGAAAAACCTTCTTCTATGTCTGTCTAACAGATAGACGATTAGTTTGATACGGGTTTAGTTTAAGTTAGGAGAACGGAGGAAGTTCCAAAAATTAACTATCATTATAATAAAACATATTATTATGATTCGTTTAAATTAATATCATAATGCAATATTACCTATTTTATTCTAATTCCGATAAGTTGAGCTCATTTTTTCGAACAAGTATTGAAAAATAGAAATTATTTGCGAAAGAACAATTTATTTCGAAGAAAGGGGTGGATTAAATTTCGCAGGAACACAGAATCGTAGAGGCTATAAGATCATAACGTACATAATCGAGTTCGGTTTATATCTATAACAATTTTAAGGTTAAAGATAAATAGCTTTTCTTACACTTCGTTTTGTTTTAAGGAAAAATAATCTTGTTCAATCACTCTCGCTCTCCGAATTTACGCCACTGATAATTATTTCAATATTCTTCGTATTTTGTATAATTTGTATTTTGTTTTTAATTACACCTAATAATAAAATTGACTAGAAAGTCTTTCGCTTTTACCATGAAGCATAAGGATTTTATAAAACCAAAATAATTTATAAAACGTAATTTTCTGTGTTCAATTATTTTTCGTACTGAGTTTACAATTGTAACTAACACCATTGATTCACATATTTATTGCAAGCTTGAATTGGAGTAAGGTATTGCCGAAATTCAAAATTCGGAATTATCTCCCTCGTTCTTATGGCATTAAAGCTATAAGTAAAGAAAGAATTGTATGAATATGTAAAAAGAGCTTAAGAACATGTAAGCAATCGACTTAGTGAAGCTTAGTTGAATACCAGATGGAGAGACGAGAGACACGTCGATGAGCATGTGTTGTTGTGGGAGGCCATTGATGCGATTTCAGGTGGGCACCGGCTGCTGGAGACAGTGGAGGGTGCAGCACCACGCGCCTCAATGTGCAGCTATTGCGGACGATTATCCCCTCTCCCTTATCTCTCGTCCCTCTACTGCCCCTCTTCCTCCCCAACACCAACCTACATATCCTTCCTCGTGATACACATCTGCATGACCCCTACCTACAAATATGAAACTTCATCCCAACCCTCAACAAAGTTATTTATTTATTAGTTCGTCAAGAAACCATTGAACCACTCGTGCTTTCCATCACATTATCTTAATATAGTCATTTTAAAATATCCTTCCTTCTCCCTCCGCAGCTGCTGGTAGTTCCCTTGAATAGGTCTTGATAGCGTTTCCCAGTAGGATGTGCTTGTGCCGCTGAGTTGAACAGAACCTTGAGGCATGCCAACACCGGAATTGAAGGAAATGTATCGTCCTGTGAATCGGATAGGATCTGCTAAACAGATCTGCGTTGTTAGGTAATACTTGCTTGTCATGTGTGTCTTGCATCCGACTGACGTCTCAAAATGGAAATGAGGTCGAAGGAGAGATACTGGAAAGATATGAATTACTAAAACATGATTCTCTTAAAGATTCGAATAGTGTATTAAACATGTTTTAGGAAAGTTTAGAGATAATATCTGGAGATGCTCAGAAAATTAACGCACAGAATCAGTTAAAATAAAACAATTAAATGAATATAAGTTCGTAATTAGAGAATTTACACAGCGTAAAATCAAACTGATTATGCTTACTTCTATTATTATAAAATAATGTTTTTCGAATTCTTCAAAGAATTTATAAGAAAACATCTGAAATAAATTTCTGATTCATTTTAAGAAGCTACGAAGAATGTCACAGTTTCCCCTGAAATGTGATCACATTCGATTCAGGAATGAATGTCCGCTTGAGCAAACTCCATTGAGCGAACTAACCTTTCTGTGTTTATTTTCCATCGCAGAATGTAATCTCTCTGGCCTTCTCTACTCTCCGTGAAGACCTCTCGAGTGCGGCGGTAGACATTTTGAGCGTCGAGGGCCGAGGGCTCGGTGGCTGGCCGACCGGGTGTTGATGGAATGTTGGCTGAAGCTATCGCGGGACGCACCACGCTTCAGAATGAATTTGCAAAACTACTTTTGTCATTTCTCTCGGTTGTTTGCGTAGGATGGAGCTCTTTCTTTTTCAGAGAAGAGAAGAGTGGATAGGAGAGGTGATGGAGTATGTCCGAAGTCATGCGGTTACATAAAAGGAAGGAAAAAGAACAAGTATTTTGATGTTGAACAATCACTAAACCTGGAAATTTTAGAATGGTGACACGAACTCATAAAACTTTTTTAGAAGTGGTCATTGCAAAATATCTATGACATCCGGTACGTGAAATATGATGAAATAAATAGATAACGAATAAGTAGATTTTATAAATGGGAAGAAATGATAAGAATCAAGTGCCACTATATTTTTCGTATGAAATACAAATGTTTCGATACATCCGGTAGAATCAAAATTGATTGATATATCTTTACTGTAATACTAATTATGTCTAAAGTAAAATGAGTGGAATAATGCATCCAATTGTCGGTAAATAATGATCAAAATGTTTTTGAGTGAATGTACAATTCGTATTAAATTAATGTTTTTGTACTATCGAATAAACTTACGCCCCTTTTTGAGCATTTTGGAAAATTGTTCCAGTCATATCTTCAAGCCAGTGGATCATATTTTCGATTTCGCTTAATGTTGTCAGTATGACCAGTGGAGTCGAAAACATTGTAAATCAAAGTGATGAATATAACAACATTAACATGTGATGAAAAAGGATGGTACGTTCTATATAGTTATATATGCTATTATTCCGGTGCTCATAGTATTTATAAGACAAAGATAATATTTTTTACTGCAGAAGACCTAGAGAATATTTTTACCTCAGGTGGCTCTAGAAGCCGATTATTACGATTATTACCGATTAATATTAATGCATTGTTAATTTCAAAGAGAGCTGTGTAATGAAACAGGACAATCAGTGTTGAATAAATATTATTCTCCGTTGCGTATATTTTGCAAACGTGTACTCCCATTTACGTTACGGCATTATCTTCTGGGGTAATTCCGGTCAGAGCATTCAAACTTTCAGAATTCAGAAGAGGATAGTTCGGATAATTTGTAAATCTCACCCCCGAAACTCTTGTAAACCTTTATTCAAGGAATTAAATATCTTAACACTTCCCTGCATTTATATTTATGAAACGGTCGTGTTTGTTAAGACCGAATTACTGAAGTGCCACCCTTGCTTTATACGAAACAGTCTCGTTCACGAACACAATACTCGCAATAGGAATAATATTCATCGCCCTAGAGTGTCAACCACTCTTTGCCAAAAAGGACCTTATCATTCGGGAATCGTTCTATATAATTCCCTGCCCAAGAATATAAAAGACATTATGAAATTGAATCTCTTCAAATCCGCGGTTAAAAACTACCTCCTGCACCAGTGATTCTACACTGTAAAAGAATTTATTGATTTTAATAAAAGTTAAATCCATATTGTACTTTATCACGTCATTGCTTTAGTACTTTTTAAACAACTTATAACAATTTCAAAAACTATTTTCTTGCATGATTGTGTTGTCTTATGGCTCATATTAATTTAGTTTTATGTGTACTCAACTTTGGCACGTTTGTGTACATAAATTCTGTAGCCCCATCCTGGCCCGGGTTTTTCTCCGTTTTTCCTTCGGGTAGAGGCGGATTTATCATACAGGTTCTCTAGGCTTTGTCTAGGGGCGGGTCTATTGTAACAATAAATCGTGAATTTAGTGTTATTTCAATTTTTAAGCACTATACTCAGAATAATCTATAGTTCGATAATAACTTACATGTAATTTTTTGCTTAAAATTACAAACATATTGACATTCTATTAGTATTATAACTCGCAGCTAACTTTTTATCTTATCTAGGAATTTTTGCTGAATTTTTTGAATCCGCCTCTGCCTTAGGGCCCTTGATCGGAATTGATGGGATGGTCCCTTGCTTGCTTCCGGAGAGTAAATTAGTTTTTTTTCCCTCCACGTGGTCATACGCAGTCTGTACTGTTTTTGACAATAAATTTAAATTTAAATAAATTTAAATTAAAGAAATTTAAAGATTATTAATCTAGTGTTATTATTATTATTAATAATATTATTATTTTCCTCTATTTTCACGACTGAAGGTTGTGGTAGTCGGATAAAACTAAGAATATCTCCAGGTCACAACCAGCTACCTAAGGAGATGATTCACCGAGTGCGTGCTCTTACAACACTGTGCGCAGAATACTGGCTGTTCCACGCATTGCTACATCCTGGACGTCCCATTCATTTGCATTTCCAGAGAGCTTCTTTATAATACTACCAAGACTGCATAGTAAAGTACCCAATGCGCCAACAATTATGGCGACTACTTCTGCCTTCTCACCCCGCATTCGACTGATTTCAATAGATAGGTTATTATGTTTCAGTTGTTTTTCAGCCTCCTTTGCAGTAACATTCTCAACACAAGGAATAGTTACATCGATGAGCATGCAGGACTTCTTTGATCTGTCTCTGACAACAATGTCTGGTATATTGGCTGCAATTGTTCTGTCTGCGTGGATTAGTTGATCATACAAGACCGTGTGGTTTCCAATGTTGTTATTATTATTATTAAAAATAAAAGTGTAATACCCATGATGTCACCAACACACAACAAAATGCTCTACAATTCGTAAATCATGAATGTGTTTTAACTTCGATACCCAACTCAATGATCTAGTGAGCATTCGATCCTAGTAATCATTGTATAGGGATTCCGTTCGTCATTGAGTTGGCGGAAGGTAGTGCGAGAGCCTCATAGATCACACACCCTTAAGAGAACAGAGAAGCCCAACTGGCCCTGAAAGGGTTTCCCTCTTCCGCCACGAGAGTTTGCTTGCGTCGCTGCGTGTCTCTCAGGAAGCAAGGGTGTAGTAGGGGCGTCGCGGCGCCGCGCGGTGCGGTGCGGTGCGGCGCGGCGCTGTGGCGTTGAGCGTGATGGGGAGTCGGTCGTCAGGAATCTCCGTGGGACGCGACAGCTGCGAGAGGCAAGGCTCGGGACGAAGTGATGTCAAGAGGGGAGACGAAGGGGTCAGAGCTGCACTGGCATCTGCGGAGGCAACGGTTGTGATTGAAGGAGGCATGCAAGGAGAACAATGGGAAACGAAGGTCTTAAATGACAAAGGAAAGAAAGGAGAAATAATTCTTTATTCAAGGTTCCCTGACACAAACACGGCATTCATGTAACATTTTAGTGTCGCAGTTTGTTCTTCTACAAACCATAAAATTCAGTGTATGAGTCAGTAGCATCCAATCAGGAGAGTATTGCATATTATGTGAAGAATTTCACATAAATGGTTTAATTGTTCTAAGAATTCATTGAAATCTCGAGTTTAAATTCATTATCAAATGAAGATTGGAATATTTTTTTGTTTAATAACTCATGTATTACATAAGACTGTTACAAGTAATTGTGAGTTTCTATCACATCTTAACCTCACACATACGGATTCTCAGAAAGTAGACCTATAAAGTCAAGGGTAATCACAGTAAAAAAGAAACAGTTAGTGACTTATTTCGTAAAACATATAACTGCTAAATAAAACTTTCTTTGTAATATAATGAAAGCAGAAACTTATTTCGTTTTTAATACGGCAATTGAAATATTTGCCATCTCACGAATAACTGAAGAATTGAAGAAAACAGTTTTTCAGATGTGCGGATAGCTCCAAGATATATTGCAAAGGGAATGAACATACACTTTTAGCTATTTGTGAAATACATAATTTTTTATTAAACCTTATGTAATGGACGGATTTTAAGAAGTGCCCCTGTTATATTCAAGGGATCTTTGTATCAATAAAAATTATCAAAACACCAGTGACACATGGCATGTGAACTACAAATGTCTAATGTTAAGTTTCCTCGCAGTCATAAAACTAAAATCTCATCTCATTGAGTACTGATACGTTTTTACTTGAAACGTTTTGATATATAATACACTCTCCGAGTTATAACAAAATTGGTACGTATCACGAGGGAATTCTGATATTAACTGACAATTAAATATCGGTTTGACTTACTCTGGATTGTATTAAACTTCAGTGCCAGTTGTATTCAGTGCCAGTTTCATGACAATGTAGTACTGTTTTTATTCTACTTGTGTATTGATGTTCATTAGACTCACAACTAAATGAGAAATATGAAGAGGCGTGTATGTCAAAATGTATCTCCGCGTTAATTAATTTTTATTTTTATTTATCTTCTCTTACTCTGAGGTACCAATTATGCGTAACCTACACACCTATTATCTGGATGTTTTTTCATTTCAGTTTTGATTGCAAATACGCTTTGATGTTTTCATCCTATAAATGTTTTCCCCCTTTGATGTTCTGAGTCATCTACGTGTCAGAGTAATTAATTTTATTACTTAAAAGGTAATAATTCACTCTCATTTAACGTGTTATTCTTCTTGAAATAATTCTCCCAGTTATTATTTCAAAACGAAAGTAAAGCAGCTCTTTAGACTTGTAGTAAATGAAAGGAAATCACTCATAAATATTAATTGAGGTTTTTTTATTTCGTATGAAAGCATTTATTATAATTAATAAAAAGATTATTCTTTTCCTCCCAAAAATCTAATATTTTTGATAAGGTTCATTATGATAATTTCTTCGTCCACTGGTGATGTTTACTTTTTTACTTTCACATCAATTCAGCTAAAACAATATTCGACTTGTAAAAGAGTAAAACAATATATTGTGTATTGAAAATAAAAAACTTTCCACTTAGTTGTGCGACTAAATCGGCAAAGATGTAGATTTTCTATTTTTGCTTAGTTTCGTAAGAAGAACAGTTTTTATTTTCTTACATTCATTGTAATGAGAAAGAATTGCCATGGAAAAACAATTCGATCACGATATTTAGAAGGAAATATCTTCTTTGGATGTCCCTAATATCGGAAAAGTAACTTTTATCGTGATATCCGTCTGTCTGTGCACACAGATATAGAAAAATAGAATGATCAAATAAATTCATGTTTTGTACAGCACCTGTTGTATAAGCACGTGTTGTACATTAAATAAAATAATGATAAGTGAACTTAATAGGAAATAATATTACATTTTAGAAAGTTGCTCAAAAACGACTTGTTTTTAAATTTTCCATTTAGAAAATGAGTATTACATCTGAATAAACGGTATTTCACTTCAAAATTTGGCGTAGATTTAGGAAAATATTATCTCTCAACCGCACTATCTCTATTGTTCGCTATTTGAAAGATCCTGAAATAGTTTTGGAAACGCAGATGTGCCAAGTAGTGTAAGAATAGAGTTTTAGTTAATATCGGTGCAAGATAAAGCACTGATGGAATTGATACAAGAATGGAAAAATAATTCCAGATAAGAAATTTCATGGTTGTGAGCCTTCCATGAAATTACATTTACGTAACACGTATTACGTCATTTATAAGGTTAAGATATCGCAAATAGAGTAAAATAAAGTAAACTATCCCTCGAGCATCCACTAACGTCATTCCTGCTAAAATGAAGTAGTGCATGTTGCTATCAATCACAAAGCTCATACAATTAACCAAGAAAATAAAAGCCGAAACAAACTTCTCACCTTCAACTCTAATGACCCCTTAATCAATTTTTGTATAACACCAGCAAGTGTTTCAGAATTTTTTATTCGTAGTATGTGAATGTCAAAGTCAGATTCATGTAATGTGTTTCATTTTTGTTTATTTATTTTCACTTTGTAATAGTCATCAAAAACATCGTTCCGATATGCAGGGTTACAATTCATTATTTTTCTTTGGGTCCTATTAAATAAATAATCAAACAGTTGCTATGTCATTGGAAGTAGCATGTCTCACAACTCCCTCACCTTATTAGACTTAAAATCTAATACGATACTCCCCACAGTAACTCCTGGAGGGTGGTTGCGATTGCTTGTGAGGATTAATTCTCCGCCGACAGCGTTAACTCCTTCTGGTTCCTTAGTCGCCATCGCAACGTTTGTCGTTCCTAGACGCTCATTAGCCGGAGCATTGTACTCTCACCGTCAGCATAAGGGCGCTAGTGACGCGGAGGGACGCGGCGGTTTCGAGACTGCGCGACGCGGGTGGCGGCGAGGCGAGGCTCTGCTGCGGCGCTTTCTTTGCTCAGACACGCGGATTCTTCCCCGGGCGGCCCATCGCGGCGGCGGCGGAGCTCTCTCCCGTCTCACTCATTAGCAATCCGCCTTCATGCAGCCCTAATTAGAGCGCGCGCGAGCGTCGAACGGGTGATGGTGTGGTGGGAGGCGCGACGGGGAAACGTCCGTTGCTCTTTGAATCCGCTCCCGTCGCTTCTACCCTTCTACTCCCCCGACGTTCTCTTCTGTTTACGTAACAAACAACGCACGTTTAATTATTCAGTAATGAAAGTGAATTTAATAACTTCGAACAGAACGTTTTCGTTTAACTGTGATTTTGTGCTTCCGGCAGTGATACGGTGAAATAGGTGTATTGTTTTCATGTTTTATCTTCATAAATTAAAAATACAAAGGAAATTCTATAATGATCCATTGTGTAACATTATTAATTAAATTAAATATTAAGTATTACATTACACCTTTTGACACTTCGTTTGTAAATATCATTGGTATGAAAAAATGAAATGATAATCAGAATCGAATTATTACGTGAATCAAATAAGTAAATTTCTAAATTATTGCATTATTTGTGATGAATAAAAAATAATATTTTGTGGGACAATAAGGATTTAAAATTCAAGTCAAAGAGATAAAAACAAGAAAACAATTAACTATTTCACGAAAGTTTAATCAAAACACTAATTTAGAAGTGTCACGAAAACACTAAGATTCTAATTTGACTTAATTGTAAAAAGTTATTTTCTTTTTCGAAAATATCACACAATTGATTGAAAACAATTTTTATTTTACACTTGTATTTCTTCTAAAATTTCATAAAATTGGTTGGAGTCAATAATCTTAGAAATAATTTAACTAGTAGTTGATAAGATAAAATCTTAATTTCACCTTTAATTAACGCGGGATTAAATGAAAAAACATAACAATTATTTATTTTCATTAATTTAATTCAGTATGGTTATTGGACAAAACTCTTGTTCATACAATTCAAACGTAGTATATTCCACTCAAGCCCAATTAAACATATTACGCGAATGATTTTCCCTTTCTAATATACTGACTCTTGCATTCTGCGATGTGAGATAATTTTTTAGAGTCAGTATATTAGAAAGGGAATGTCATTTGTGTAATATGTTTAATTGGACTTGAGTTGTATATACTACGATTGAATGGTATGGACAAGATTTTTTACATTGCAGAATGCAAGTAGGGTATTCTTATTAAGTTAGTTACTATATGAGCTAGTTTAAGTATTCCCTCGAGAGTCGTAAAGAATCATCTCTATGCGAAGTACACAATTTCATTGTGTCATTTTTGTTATTCCTTTTATACTCTGATATTACTTTCATAACGGCGCTCTTAATTCATTGTGAGCGCAATGGCACGGATTAATTTCCAAAACAAACTTCATATTGGAATTTTATGATTGTACCTCTTTATTCAGCATAATACTTATAAGTCAAGGATAGCATTATCTTCCATCGCATAGGATCATATTATTATGTATTTAGAATCTGTAAAATTTACATTAATTTTTAACGTTGCAAGCACTTGCCGGTAGGATGAAAAAAAATCGTTGTTTACTTTTTAAAAATGTTACGAATGATTTGTACTATCGAGAAAATAGTCATAAACCGCGATATTCCTAACGCCACGCGTCATTAACTGTCAATTATTTGTAAGATTCTTGCTATACCTTTCAGAGTGCGTTCCATAAAACCGGTGTACTTTGTACTTCATCCAGAAAGTGATTTATTGCGTTATTAAACTGTTCGTAACTTTGAGATTTCGTAAGTTCATTCTCATAGAAATAGCTGAATAAATCTTTTCACAAACTATTTATAATCATTACGTAATGAATACTGAAATTAGAAAACTATTCCATAATGAAATAAACGTGTTGTTAAGATAAGGTTTTTCCACATATGGTGAATTTTGACACATCTACGTGAATGTAGAGTAAGAAATAATTAATGAATAATAGAGACTTATTTGTATTATATTCTTATATTTTTTTATTATTCTAAAATATCAAGATATTTTATGTAATTTCTTGTGCCATGGGCAATTTTTTCAAGTTACTACGTTATCGAAATCATGTGAACCAAATTTCAGTTAATCTGTTGATGAGAATGTGATGAAGAATATTTTATTGTCAATAAGATATTGGTAAATTTAGAATTAAATATAATTAAAATCGTTAGTTGTACATAGAAACAACGCATCCTTGTTCCGATATTTACAGTTCCAGAGTTGCCTTAAACTTGTCGTCTAGCAATCCTAGTTGCGTTCGAAAGGAATTGCAGATGTGACTAATACTACCGAATAACTACAGTGCTTCTTGGCCTCTATGATAATTTTCAAGAACTTGAAAGTATTTGTAATTTATTGTCATTAAAGTAAACCATCTGGAGCAATACTGAGGTTTACATAATGAAACGTGTGTATTTATAGAAAATCTGGAATTGTGGTTCCCCTAAATATTTTGTCTTACTACTAAAGGCAAAATGAAAATTACCCAGATAAGTTCAAATGTTACTCTTTCTTAGTTTTTTTTCTTAAAAAAGTTTAAGTGAATATTTGCGTTGAGTTTGACGAATTGATACATTATTTGAAAACTTATATCCCTCTAATTAAATTATTGACTAACATCCATGGCCTACATAACTTATTTAGCTTTTCAGAGGTATCCACAATTAATAAGAACTCAAACACAACATTTAACTCTTATCTGATGTATCATATAGTGTTTATTATAGAAATACTATTAAAGGAACAACTTTTAGTCCGTCTGTAGATAATGTTATTTGACCTAAAACTTACTTGTGTGTTTCCAATAATCATTTTACTTCTAAAAAAATTCAATCGTGATATTTACTATTTTATTGTTACCCAAGTTTTAATAACGCGTCTCTTTGAAAACCTACGAAACACTTGGTCCTGACGAGCGTTTTTGCTGACCAGCTGGTTCGCTGTCAACTCCTCTTGGCGTAGAGGATCTCCGGAGACGTGGAGAGATACTTGTTCCACTCGGTCCGATGTGTCGGACGTGCCACCGGCTCGCAGCACCACTTACTCGCCCTTGTCTCAGCGCGCGCTACTTCTCCTCGTCTTGTGTTCGCTATCGACCCTCCCAGTCGATAGAAGCGAAAGTTTTGGGGACGGTGAACAGAATGTTCAAGTTTGTCTACGACTTAGCGATCGCCTTTTCTTTACCTGTTTGATTGTCTTATTTTCAAGAACCAATAGAGCATCGCTAAACTTTGATTCTCAACGAGACCCTTCCGAAGTTTGACAGTTTTACACAGGTGAACCAATAAAAGAAGTACAATTTTAAAATGAATTAAACTTGTTTCTTGGGTGAATGAACTTTGTAACCATACTTCTTGTTTTATACGAATAGAGACTGACTACTAGATTGTGCCGGGTCATTCTTTTTTTTTTATCAACTCTTCTGTCAGAATGGATACTTTAATTGCATTATTATTTAATTTTTCTATGTATTATACACATTTTATCTAATGTAACTATGTTTAAATTTAAATATTCAACTGAAATATACAAAGTACAAATCAATATGTATTCTTGAGTAAAACCCCACCACAACTCGGTGATCGTATAGAAAATTGGTATTCACAGTATCGTAATGCATGTAAAATTGATTCGGAAAAAATATATCAGACTTTTTTCTCATATTTATGAAAATTCCTTACTATCCACCTTAGAGTTGATCTGATTCTACATTACTGAGTCAATTAATTCATAATGTGTGAAATTTCATCCAGAATTGATGTTCAAACATACCGACAAATATACCAGAATTTCTCATGTAAATGAACTAATAAAATACCTTGTCAGAGAAGGCACCTTCGAAAAATTACCTGTGTAAATGTGTTGTATATCTTGATGGAAGACATCGATTGATGGCTTCATATAATGAAATGCTTTCTAGCTAATTTTCAGAGACAAAACCAAGGTGAGTGTAAGAGAACAAGATGTGCAGGGCTTTCATATATGATTCCTGAATGACAAGTTATCTGTTAGTATATAGAAAATGATGGAGTTGTGGTACCATTTTCATTCAAAATTTACTACCAAGCGGGTTTGATTTCAACTCGAATTAATTGTGTAATGAACTGTGGTGTTCCTCAACTACTCCAATGTCAGTATTTTGTATTGTCTTCTGCGGGAAGTCAACGTATTTCCTTTTATATTATTTCACGAAATCCAAATTCAAAAAGGTTTGTATTAATAGAAAATATAAAACCGTAATGTCGTATTACTTTTGGCCGGACATTATCCATAACACTAAAATTATTACAGTACTCGTAAGAAATATAAACCTCGCACACTCAGCGAGTAATAAGTTGGCGGGACATCGCGACAGCAGCACTGTCAATCTGAAGCTTCCTCCCCGCTGAGATTGGTAAGTGTGAACGGCCTCTGTCATTATTATCTACGTATTTTGACATATACAGAGACGTTACACGAACAACGCAGTACCAAGTGACCTATGGTCAGTTTTCAAATGCCGTCTAGGGTAGTAGTCTTTATTCTAAAGACCATTTTGTGTGTCCATTATTTTTATTTTCAAAATTAAAAAATTATTCTATCGCAGAACCTAATTTACTACAAAATTAATGTTGAAATGAATACATTTATTTCAATCACATACGTTACACTTTTCAAATGAACATTTGTGATTGATTGGCGCTTGACACGCTCAAAATACCTGACAATATTTTTCTAAACATGAGTAATTGATTATTAGAGAAAGACGTAAAGGTGACAAGAATTGTGAGATTAGTACCTTCTATTTCTATGGAAATAGATGTAATAAGGCACTATAAAATAAATTATAGATGTATGATAAAAGAAATTAGCATGCAATGTTACACATATTTCAACGTTCCTTCAATCTCAGGATCCGTTAATTAGATATTTTGTGCAAGAACAATTTTAAAACTATAAGACAAAATAATTGACTAAATATGTGATGGAATCCTGTATAATTTGGAAATATTTACGTGCAAAAAGGTGATGAAAAAAATATAAAAACGTAGCTAACAATTTGTTACTTCATAAACATATTAAGGCAAATTTATTCAGAAATACAGCAACATTACATTACAATAAAAGTGTTTTCAATACAGAGTTGATTAAGATTTCCACTTTGTTATTGTGGAAAATGACTGTTTGGAATTGCATCCAATAATATATTCGAAACCAGGAGATAGACGCCGAAAGGTAGCAGTCAGATCCTTCTGCTGAGTTCATGGAGCAAAAGCTGGAGGCGAAACTTGACCATTACGAATGAGACAAAGAAATACGCATTTAGAGGAAGGTGGGGCAAGACCTTAAGTTATTTCACCAAACAAAATGCCATATATTAATTATATAAATTGGAAATTTTTATTAGAAAAAATTAGACTTACTTATTCCTTATTCTCATCAAACGAAACACAGAAATATAATCTCGCTATGACACTAACTATTTTCTTGGCTTTTCGTCTTGATTATTTTAATTATTTTCATTTGTTTACAACAAATGTTAAGTGAAATTTGTGAAAGAGGAAAAGAATATTTAGTGACCGGGCAAGATGAGGTACCTCAGTTCATCATCTTTGCCCACACAATCTTTTACCAAAACAAATATTTTGTAGGTTATAAAATGAACCCTACCGAAATGATGTACTAAATATGGTACAGTAAAATAGACGTTTTTCCAAAAATGTATTATAGATCTGGCGTTCTCAAATAATATTTGTTTCATAATGCAAATAAATGCTGAGTTGATCTAATTAAATAATAAAATTTTCAGATCACGTAATTGAGTTAGAGAACCACAAACCGGGAAGACAGCACTTCATAAATGTCAATTTCGGAGGACGAGACTCAATGCTTTGCCCAACCACAGAACACTCTGTACCTGCTAACTTAGCGGAATCAGTCGCCGGTGTCTTATTGTTGGAATGGCAGTTGCGGTGACCGAGTAGTTGCGAGGTTAGGGGCGATGCCTGTGGTCAACGTTGCTATAGGGGGGGGGGAGTGATGGCTGGAGAAGGAGGAAGGAGGGAGGGAGGAGGTTCGACGCTTGGGTCGCGACCACAATCAACGCCCGCCGCTGATTGGCGAACCCTCGCCTCTCGCTACACAATCACCCGGCGCCACTCCACGTCACCAACGTCTTCGGGGAAGACAACGTCACTAGTGGAGGAACACCAATTGATGGATAAATACAGCCAGCAGCATCAATTACTCCTCCACAAAGGATTCTATCAGTTTAAATTTACCTTCATTTCTTATGAAATATCGATAACAGTGTGACAAAGTGGAGTCGTACAACAGTCGTGATTTCTCTCTTAATAATGACTTTATAAACAAATATTAAATACGCTAAAATTAAAGTTACTGAATGATCACTTGCCTTCACCTAAAAAAATCACCTTTAAAACTTATACATGTTTAAAACAATTCAATAACATTTTTTCATGAGAACAATTTAATTATATTTTTCCAAATTAGTTGATGTTTCGGAAAGCTGAAAATCTTGGTGATGGAGAATCGTGGAAAGATATGGTATTTTTTTGCCTGTGTTTGAATCACTCATAAAACATTCAGAAATGTAAAGAAAACATCATATCCTAAAGAAATTCTTTCGCTATCACTGTCATATCAAAAATGCATACTTGTTTTCAACTGGAGCTCCGTGTGCAGGTCATATCCTTTGCTGATCTCTCACCCTTCCTCTAAGCATGTCTTTGGCAAATCCAATGACCGGAACGGACGTAACGTCACCAGAGACTGAATAATTTCGGAAACCGTCTCTGCCAGATTCCTCCCCCTCCTCAAACCGACGCCCTTCGCAGCAAACGTCTTCGTAAGCGCGACCCTCGCCACATTGTCAACAGCCTCCGAGTTCCACCACAAGTCCACCCAAGTTCGGGCTGTAAACTAATAACGGGCCACGAATTATCGCAAACGTATGCATTGTGCTCCTTAATTATCTTATCGAGGTTTACTCAAGACGGCTCTGGGAGGATTTGGTCATCAAGAGATTTTCTGCACGATGTAAAACATTTATTCTTCTTGACTTGTAAAACTTCAACTCTCTTGAAAGGACTAAATTATATCTTCATACAAAATTAATCGTTCTACACTTTTTTACAATCTCAGAATTGTTTTTCTCAAAACAAAAATTATTTGTCAAAAGGAGGGTTAAAAAGCAGAAGTGTTTTGATAGACATAGCGTAAATGATAAATGAGGATGAAATAGATTTACAAAAGTGACATAACGTTGAAAATTAAACGCAGAGAAGAAAATCAACTTTAACAAAAGGTTTTTCCTATTAAAAGATAGACGGAATTATCTTTCTTCTAAACTAGAATCTATTTCTTATGATGCTCCTTTTGAAAGCACAATAAATTTTATCCGTTATTATTGATTTTATTTTCGTAACAAACAAAATATGACGACCCTATTACGAAGATTTAAAACGTTTAGAATTAAATACAATTGACATAAATTTTCACTTTACATTAATAAAATATGTGTCAGTCGCGATACTCGAACATTTTCTTGTGTGATCTTCATAGTTTAAAGCCACAATATTGTTTTCTTAAATATTGATTTCAAAATTTCAATAACCAAAATAAAACCTATAATATCACTGTGAAGTATTTTACAAAATGAAATTGACATAGATGTTTATTTACTTCAAAATTTTCAATATATTTTAAGGTACAATCTGGTTTGAACAATTAAAAAACCTTTGAATACGTATATTGTAGACATTTTGTTGAAATAACGTATATCTTCAGTTGTATTTTGTTTATTTTTATTTTTTTAAAATAAAAGTAAACAGGATCAGGGAAAGTTGGGTCAAGTGATTACTTCCTACCACTCCCTGATTATGCGTTCGCCGTTCACCGCTTATCCATATCAACGTTTAGTCATCATCGCTCAGTGAGTGGCGAACACTTGTAGGTGTGTTCGTGTCGCGTGACGTCTTTGAAGTGTTAAAATTCATTAACCTGAAAAAATATTATTCGGCGAACTATGTGTTTTTTTTTCAATATTTCTAACGTTATTTGTTTAGCATCCTTGGGAAATGTTTTTGTTTCTGTTTATATCAAAGTGTCTTTTTATGTTTTATTTCAGAGGGGATCAGAATCAATAGTTGTTTGTATAAAACGGTAGGCATCTTGATAAGCCTCATAAGTGATCACGTTGGGCTAAGTGAATAAGTCAAATTGAAAGGATCGCAAAATAAGTTGAAAACAAAGAAAGTCTATGTATTTAAATAAATTTTATGCTTTTTTTGGNTATTATATATATATATATATATATATATATATATATATATATATATATATATATATATATATAATCACGAAGAATGTTCAGCTTTTGATGGCGCTGTTGAATATAATTGTGATAACTACCTGTCTTATCAGTCTTAGTTAACTAAATAATTAGTTTACGTCAAACAATTTAAGTTTTCTTCTGATTATTATCTTGATTATTATTTATGTATCATGGCAATAACAGATTGTTATTTGGTTAGTCCAAGTGCTGTATCCCCTTTACCTAGGGATACGGGTAAAATGTATAAAATAATCCTTTTTTTAATTTTATTTTTAGTTAATAGTTGTTTAATTATTAAAGGTAAATGATAATTTATTCAAAGAACAATAAATGAAGGCTGATTTATGATATTTGTCTTGGTATCATATCTTTTCTGTAATAGCCTAAAGTAAGTTAAAGTATTCACTTTGTCCGTCTTATCCTTCCCATTTCTTCAGCATCATTAATTCTTGATGTTTACAAAATAGTTTACAAAGTAATTATTGAAAAATAGAAAAAAAATTCTATTAAAAATAATAGTGAATATACTCTTTGGAGTGCGTATAAAAATATATTAATGTATCATAGAATCCGTAGATAGAAGAGTTATAATATGATCTTATTTCTTTGCATTCCCCTCTGTGAAAAAAAGACTGCACTTGTAATGTGCCATAATCCAGATCATACTTCAATATTAATTATATAAATTAATGCATTTGGAGATATTTCCACATTTTCTATTGAATTCCTATCAGGTTAAATATTGATTACAACGGTTTTGAATTGCTAAAAAATCATTTGAAAACTGTGAACTTTGGCATTTATTGAAAATTCAGCGCAAACTTATCAACTGAATTTAGTTTGGTCATAGAATCAGTCTTTTTTTACTGGATTTAGTGATTCTAGATTTCCCAAATACGTGTTTCATTTTGTAGCATTAAAATCTCTAAAAAGTAATATAAATCTCTGTTGAGTAATATAAATCTCTATATCATACTTTTCATATTGGAGGTCTCCAAAACATCGTTCCTTTCTTGTTCACATTTTTATAAATAATGTAAAAGTATTTATTTATGTTCAAATACTTCAACTTAAGACTTGGTTTGGTAGGATTTTGACGATGAAAAAATACTGGTTAGCAGTCTATATCACCATGTTGAATTTGAGGGATGGGTGAGACTTAATATCAAACATTTTTGGATGTATTTTTCTGTTCTTTTACAGATATGAATAGGGTTTTATGTAATGAAAGTATTTGAAGTAAAAATGAAGCATTATTTTAACAATTTGTGTATTGCAAAAAAAATTTGTTAATGGATTG
Organism: Laupala kohalensis; assembly: GCA_002313205.1. Classification (NCBI taxonomy): domain Eukaryota; kingdom Metazoa; phylum Arthropoda; class Insecta; order Orthoptera; family Trigonidiidae; genus Laupala; species Laupala kohalensis. The sequence goes on along the minus strand of NNCF01133308.1, from coordinate 334,431 downwards.
TGATATTTTACGTAAAATAACTAGTGGTGCAAAACCATTGCACATACTTTCTCATATACTTTCTCACATACTTTCTAAGTCTGGACTAGAGAGCTGCATTAAAACATTCTATTAGTACAGGGATGATTTTCACATGTTACTCCACAGTTTGATCGTGTTCATTTCACTCAATTTAAAAAGTTTATTAAAGAAATATTTTACAGGCATTTGTATAAAAGAATCTCTAATATACAATATTCAATTTTTGTTTTGGGGAGAGATAAGATCATTAATATTTATATTCTATTTCAAAAGATATATTTATTAATAAATATAAAGATAAATAGGAAATTATTAACGCGAGAACAAAGCCAGCAGACCATAAATAATCTTATAACATTTAATTAGTAACTAAAGAGTTTTTTCTTTCAATTTGAAATTTTATAAAATTATTTTAATAAACGCTAATCGTATCTATTATTTATTCCGGATAAATAGGTAATACTGCATGTTTTATTTACTTCCTGCTATTTCGTAACACTCCGTATCTATCTCGTCAAAGAATTCTGTAAGTGCTAAAATATATTTTTAACAATAACATTATTTTTAACGATTGAAACTGCCATAAAGCATTGAATAAAAAATCGTGAAAAAAAAGGATTTATCAAACATTACTTAAAAAAATGTAGCCAAGATAATTCTTCAAACGATAAGAAATAATATCAAATAATCACGCATCAAATAATATACACAAATATCAAATATGCCCCAATTAACACGAAAGTACAGCAAAAGGAGCAGTGGACACATCTGATAGTCAGCTTACGCAGCAAAAATGATGCTGCGTCACCGGATGTGAGGTTAGGAGAAGTGTGCAGAGGTCGTGTGTGTGGAAGGTTCACGAAACCATGAGAAACATAAGATGCAGACATTCCCTCTTCTCCTTTTCAAAGTAACATATAAAAATGTCACATCTACAAACANTGTCCGGTCCACCAACTTCTCCTTTCACTCATGGTAGTCTCTCCGATGCCATTGCGAACCGTCACCTCTTTGCACGCCGGGCTAGTCTCTCGTCGTCGCCACAGTCGCCTCGGTCGTCACCTCCGTCGCCACACCACCCTCTTCCGATTGGAGACGCGCGGACGCGCTTCGCCGATCACCAATGCGGCGCTCCTCAGCGAGACGCTCGCTCTCAATCGGAGCGGGAAACACGATATGGGAATTATAGGTTTTATCCCATGAAATCTCTCTCACTCTCTAATATATGTGTGTGTGTTTATAACATATAAAACGAGTGTAACTAATAAGTACAAATAAAACCCATTATTTAGAAATGTATATGATAAAAATAAAAGTATATTTTTACCTGGCTCAAAGCCAATAATTCAACATCTTAGAGTTTTTTATTAGAGATTTGAAAGTAAAATAAATATTCAGAATAATTATTTACTCTACCTCTACTTCATCCATTTTAAATAATATTCAAGGTTCTTGAAATAGTAAACAAACCCGTGAATGTAGCAAATAGAAATATTTTACTGTGTCTATGCCAAACTTTCAAGCGAACTACCGCTAATGCGGATGTAATGCATACTAATTATACTTTACGTACAGAAAATTTAAGTAAATCGTTGGAACAGTTTTTTTTTTTATATATTCAAAAATGTACTTTGACCTTCATGTGAAGTGCCCTTTATGTTCAAGTAAAAAAAATTGAAAGCCCGTGCTTATGTTGGAAGTATATTCTACTAATTCGAAAAATGAAAAAAAAATACCATTCGATCAGGTGTGCTGCGCACAGACAGATGGAAAGACAGACAGACGGAAGGACCGGACGGACATCCAGAAAAGCCACTTTTTTGGAATCAGGGACCTCCAAAACGTATATTTTCGCCAATATCTCGTTTTCGAATTTTTTCACGATTACGTTACTTTTTATATACTAAGTATATGAGAAAGTAAAAAAGACGATTTTCCGTAGTATTCATCAGTAAAAAAAAAGTTGAAATGATTTACCTTAAATAAAATTAAGTCATTCACTATTGGATGTTAGTAGTAATAAATGTTTCGTTAACTATCGTAGTAATATATTAAATTTCATAATCGGCCTATTGAGAAGTCGTAAATTTTAGTTTTAATCACCTCGTTTCTATTGTTTGTTGCTTTACTTGCCCTCCATTGGACCGTTCTTAACTGCATCATCTTCTTAATACGCAGGCTGGTACATCATACGAATTGTCATTAATTTTACCTTCTACATAAGAGGATTCATTTAGGACTCCTCATTATCACCTACAAGTATTAAAAGTCCTTTTACAAACATGAAATAGATACTTCTACAACTTTAAATATAAAGTTAAAATAGACTTACCAACTTACAGTATTGATACATACATCAGTAGAACAATCTTATTTTTCATTAGGGATGTAAGTTTTTGTATGTGACACAAAATCTTTTATTCGCTAGTACAACTCTAGCTTTTATACACATTCCAAGACACGTACATCAGATAACATTTTTAATATCCTCATGAAATATTGACTGAATTAATGGAAATATTGAGAAATTCTTCTTAAAATACCTACATCAAAACAGTTTATTTAAATTTTATTTATTCAAACTATTTTTGTATCGGATCTCACATTTTTTATGAAAATAAATNATATATATATATATATATATATATATATATATATATATATATATATATATATATATATATATTCCTCCATTTATTTTATGAATAATTTGCAATAATTGGTTCTATCACCATACCCAAGGAAAAGCCATGTGTTATTTTTTTCACAAATTCGGGAAGAACTTTTAGGAGAGAAAGCACTGAATTTTTATAAATATTACGATAAATCAAATATTCATTGTTAATTCACCCTATTCCAATATAAACAGAACAAGAATATTTTGAGTAGTGTCATAAAGTCAAAATGAACTTCACCACGTCGAGACGATTAGCCTTTTGTGTTCGCATTCATAAAACTGATGGAATGACTCACACCCGCTGTGTCAACACAGCGTGATTCTGTCTTTTATTGAGTTTCCAGGTGACGGTGTATATTGCTCATATTTCTATACATATTCGTCATTCGGTCATGTGTTGAATATAATAAGAATAGAGAGATATTTGAAATTTATCTCTTATTATATGTTTCCTAAAATGAAACAATTCCTTTGAATTCCATTTAGTGTTTATACATTGAAGCATACATTCGAAAGTTTGTTGTTTTTGTGTGTTAAATATATTATTAATTACTTTACAGTAACTGCTTTACAGTAAATAGTTTTAGTTTTTAGGTATTAGTTACGTTATTTAATATTAATTCCATTAATTGAGTCAGAAGCACATACAGCCAATTCGTTGAGTACATATACCATTCGTTGAGATACGTATGGGCAAAATAGAGCTCATTTATTTTTTATCTCAATCGTCTATTTAAAAGCGAATGAGAATCAAAACACTATTCATTCTCTTGCATGATGGGTTTATGAGAGTAATGGGGATTTTAATTCAGTCGTTGAACTTTCATTTTCTCTCATTGGCTCGCGATTTTCATTCGCTAGCGGTGCATGAAATTGCGAATCATTCAGCCATTACAATAATTATCGTTCATGTCGGTTACTTGTTTCTGTTTTTTCACTTTTATCCGGTAACATTCTAAAGCCATTGCCATTATAGATAACACCATTATACTTTTCTTGTGTTATATTAATTTGGAATTTTGAATGTCACATCTGTGTTGAAATACTGTTATAAATAATAGTATTAAAATGAATGATTTAATATTAATTGCATTTGTAAGAATTTTTGGTATATTTTAGTCACTAAACCAGAAAAAAACCAGAAGAACTGTCCGAGCTCGGTTAGTTAGTAAAGTAGAATTGTATGTTTTGTGCTGGTTTGTTGTTTCAATTAAGCAATTTTTGCAATATTAAGAAGGCGAAAAATCTAATTGAAATGAATTTTAAAAAACCTTTTCAAAATATGATGTATTTAAGTTTTGTAAAACCGTTTAATTTAGCTTTTGATTTTAACATTTTTGAAATTATATTTTCAATCACAATTTAGTTTTTGAAATTATATTTTAATATTACATTCGCTTTTACAAAATTCTTAGTAAAGTTAAAATAACATATAACAGAGAATTTTCGCTAATTGTTTTTACTTGAATACTTCTTTCATAATACTTAAGAACTCTAAAAGTGTAAATATTTTCACGTGAAACCTACGTTCCACATATTTCAAAATATTTGTATTGGACGTCGAAACATTACTTAATGTAATAAGCTAACTCACAAGGAGTTGGAGACAATAATGGCACAATTACTGCATCAGAGTAAGATCATTTCCTGTCACTAGAACATTCTCAGCATTGTGGTCAGATGTAGCGGGTGATATGGATCTACTAGGTACGATAGATCAAAGCTGCAAGTCATTTGTCTCTTGTTTACGCCAGGAAATTCCACTGCCAACCGTAGGTAATGCATCCACCGTTTGGTTCCGTTTGGTTCCGTTTGGTTCCATTCCTGCATATTCAGTTACGCAACTTGTGCTTATCTCCATTTACTAGTCGCTTCTATTCTCGATATTGCATTGAGATTCAACCTCAGAAATTATCTCTAATTGTTTTCCTAATCTGAAACAGGTCATTATCTGTTGCGGAGCATTTCTGTTATCATGTTACCGCAACTCTTTTATAATTTAATATTGACATTATATTAATAGTAATGAAATGAGTTACTACCACGTATAGAATTAATAATTTTATAAAAGTGCAATGAGGAAGAACTATTGATGTGAGGAACCTAGATTTGGACGTGACATATAAATCCAAAGGAAGAAAATGATTTCGATATGATATCCCAATCTTACAGTTTGGATATTGTAAGGTTTGGGATGTCACATCCTAAGGTTGAGATGTCTCATCTAAAAGTTGGGAGGCCACATCCAAAGATTTGGAGAAATTCTTTCCTTCCGCTGGATTTGAGTCTCACATGTTAACCTGTTCTCTCAGTGTGCATGAAACAAAATATAGGTATTTTATGCTTGGAATTAAATTTCTGTAGCTTAATCGAGCACGTTAATTATTCAATATATTACCATCTCATATCTAACACTTCACTGAAAAATAAATGATTTTAGTTACCGGTTCTTCCTATGACAGGTTTCATCTCAAAGGGTCATCTAGAAAGGACCCCACGGAATCATCTAGGGCTCGGTTATTTAAATTGCTAAGGCGTGCATACGTAGAAGATAAATAGGAATCGTACCCGTAGGTCTTCCACGGATACACCACAAAGGGAAATACCAATGCTTTACTCGTTAACTGAACAAAGAAACGATGTCGTCAGTTACACTACAAATGAATACTAGATTGACTTTCCATATGCCCAAAAGAAAAATTCCAAGTATTTACTCTTCATTAACTGTAGATTACTCTTAATTATAAAGAGTAATTTATAAAGAGATATTTATAAAGAGTGTTATATAATAATGACATGATATTTTACATAGAGATGAAAAATCTTATTTTATTCCTTATAGCGAAGTTTGGGCTCCTGAGGGTAGGAGATATGTTGGGTTGAAGTTGTGGAAATTACGGTACTGAACCGACATTTGTCTGGAGTAGGTGAGGATAACGTCAGCTGAAAATTTCACCTAGTTCCGTCGAGGAGGATTTGAATCCGCTCTCCAACGCTCAGTGGAATGGCGGAAGCGAAGGCGCTACGACTACACAACTACCGAGAATAACATGAGTACAATAATATTGAGAGTATCCTTTCCCCATCGGTGAGTTATCTTAAAGTATCATTACATCCATTTTCATTGAATGTCAGGAATCAGATACGTGTTTTTATGATAGTTTCTTTATGTGTTTGTTTAGAAATACATAAACACTTTCCAATATGCAAAAATAACTTTCAGACAAATTTAATTTCAAATGTCTTAATCAACATTCTTTGAGCGCCTTTCGCATGATTACATCATTTGGAAAATACATTTGGTAAATAATGTATTTTTACTTGAATAAATTAACCCATTGGAACGAAGTCGGACTAAGATTTATTGTGTTAATATAAATTCTCTACAGTTTTGCAACTTATCTCTTAAAGAACGGTTAGGTAGGGTAAATAATACGAAATAAATCCTACATAGAAGAACAATTCTTAAAATTTTGATTTTTATCTTCGTAATTGACGTGAAGGAAGTGAAGGAGACAAATATAACAATGGAGATACAAGAATTTCTTTCCTTGCAATCATTTCTGTTATTCAAACACCATCTTTATGAGATGATACATGAAGTAAATCATACATATGTAGGTAAACGTTCTCGCATTATAAAGCATTTTCATGAAGATGGTTCCGGATGAGATAATGGACGTAAATGTCACATTTCAAAGATGTTTCGAAGCATTAATTGCAATTCGTATCAATATCTGTGTAATAAGCGTCAATCTTTGTCATGTTCAGTCAACACATTCTATATAATGTGAAACATTCGATGTTACCTCCATCTACACGTGCGTCTCTTCCTCCTCTTTCCTTGACTTCTCAACCTGTACTCACGAACCAACGTCCAACCACGTCAAAGTGCTTCTCGTAGCTCTCCGTAAACGGGGAACCGATGCGCCCGCGGACGCACGCTCGACCGCGCGCTGCTACGAACAATCGATACTTATCGACTAATTGAAATTGGCCGCACAATGCGACCCGAAGGGCGGGATTTAGCAGGGGAGTGGGGATTCGCTGTCCCGAGAGTCTGCCTGCATAATTATTGCACTCCTGTCCTCGTGCAGGGGATGACGGGTCAAACGGACAGTTGGTCCTATGCGGGGAAGGAAGGGCTTGGGTTGGGGGATGAGTCTGACTGAGGTAAGGAAGCGATACAGGGGATGAGCACTGGGGGAATACGCATGGGGATTAAGAGTCCCACATGATCGAGGAGTTGATCATGGATAGGGTTAAATGATATGTTTGGAGAACTAAATAATTCATGTTTGTTGGTCCAACCTCGTGCGAAATGTACTCTTAAATGTTTTATTAATAAATATTAGCACTATTAGTTTTTAAGTTTTATGACAGTTAAAAAAATATTTGTACATTTACAATCAATAAAATATAAATGATTTAACTCGTTTCACTTCGATAGCGTGGATTTTTTTCGGACTTGCTATTTTGAACTAACTGCAAGAAAATATTTAAAGAATTTACTCTCCTTCAAAGAACAATGGCAGCCGGAAGACTCCTATTTCAGGTTTCTTTTCTTTTTACCTACAGATTCTGAGACATTTATTCATAGGTTATTATAATTAGTTTTTTAATTGACCATACTTATAATATATCTCAGGGAAACGTATTGAGGAAGGAATTTGAATAGTAAATAATTGAGTATAATTCAAGAAAATGTTCGTTTTCAGAAATGTGGATTTATAAGAATTTCTATGGATTCGCACAAGAACTTTGAACAAGGATGATGTCATCGATTTTCGGACGACCGACTGAGTGAGTAGCAGATGATGTTCTGGCAAGATGATGGTGATGAGGTTTATAACCAAGGAGTCATGTTGGAGACGAATTCCCCGAAGACGCAGAGAAGAATTGACTGCAGATAGTGAGGAGATGGTCGAAGGCGGCGGCAGAAGAAAGTTCGTCGCCTCTGAAAGTGCCGTCGCCTCTGCCGTTGAGAAGTGACGCGCTAACGCGAGTAATGGAAATGAATGGAGCACGTGCATTAGAAGCCGTCAGTCGACTTCTCATCCGGCTGAGGCAGAGTCAGAGTGTGAGAGTGAATGAGGAGGGAAGCCATGCGTGTCTGGCTGCAACGGCGCTTTCTGGCGGACTCACGACGTCTCTGGTTTTGCTCCGTCACCCCAGTTCATTGCTCTTAATAGCGACCGATGCGATCTTCCACGGATTCCTTCCATTTCGCTCCGCAATACATTTTTCTTCTATGGTTCCCTTGGCAATTTCGCAAAGAACGACTCACTATTACAATGATATAATACGTCAATATTGATGCGTTTCATAAATGTTATCAATATTTGTTATAATACTGTGTCATATTTGTATAGATTTCTTTATATAATTCAATCTGAGTAAATGATGATTCAATCGTTCCATTTTTACAAAAATGTTAAGATTTACAAATTCGACATCATAATCACATTTCATAACATCGTCATCACTCACATTTGACTTGAATATTCTATTCCGTAGAACTCAATTTTAGTAAAACAATATTATTATAGTTCTTATTTACTGAATTTTTTAAATTAAATTCTTATGTTTTTAGAATATCAATTTGTTTTTGCATCATTGAAAAGTTCAAGATATGTAGAAGATATTGATGGACATTTTGCCCCAGTAATAAAATGAAAAACTCAAATTTTGTTTTAAAATTACTGTACGACTGATTGTAAGTATACTCTTTTGATTCTGCACTATTTAAAAGTGAAATGACGAAAACGAATTTCATTATTGCTTAATAGTGCGCTGATAAGGAGGAATCCTTACAAAGCATTTGTTAAAATAGCACAAACGCACAATTAAATTCGAAATATAACACAAAAGCTGGCAAATGTATTTTCTGAGTCATGTCAACGTTTCAAGTTAGTTATAATTTTTAGTTTTCCTTTTCACCCATTGAAACAATAAAAAATTCCTGAATTTTGACATGTTTTTATTCCATGAGACTAGTGACAATTTTGATTTTGGAAAAGATCTTACCTTGCAATCCGGACATAATGAACGACAATGATTTACAGATCGCGATGATTTGCATGTCTCGTTTCTCCCCATATTAAATTATAATTCACAACTTTTCTCTGAAACTACGTTCCGAAAAGTTGAGGTTATAGGATTGTTTAAAAAATCTAATTTTTAATAAATAATTCCCTATCTATTTTAACGCCTTTCAATTAACTTGTAGTTTGGTCTAACAACATTGTTACTATATTTATTAATTTAACACACGTAAGTCAACTTCTGATAATTAATAATAGTTAATAATTAAAAAAACAGGAAGAAATTTAAGGAGATATATCTTATTTGCAGGAGTAATATTGAAATAAGTGTGTAATGGTAACTTGTATTTCTTTCGGTGGAACTTCCTGGATTCCAAGGTCCACGTAAAACATTAAGATGAAATGTTGCATGATTGTGGTTTAAATAATAATAAAAAGCATCTTTCAGTAGTTTTAATTCATTTATATACTTTCTTATTAATAATTCTGTATGAAAGAGTTTATCATGCTGCGTCCTGATTTAAGATACACTCCTTTTCCCCTATTGGGTCTTGGCACATCCCCCTCTTTGCTGATGTTGATACAGGCGACGTGTGAATGGAGAGTGATTGTGGGGCCGCTGCGATGACGCCAGTGGGCAATTAGTGGAGGGTGAGGCGCCGGGGGGTGGTCCGCCCACGGGGCGATGGATACGAGGGAGCCCCTGCACCAGAGTGACGACGAACGGGATGACAGGCGCCCGCCGCAGTTTGTCGCATTGTGGTGATGCTCGTGTATCGTTTCATGACACCCACCCACATGGACTTGTCTCCATTAGGGTAAAGTAGACAAGTGCGATGTAGTGAACCATTTAGTGAACGAACTAAGATTTTTTTTGTTAAAGCATCTTTGTTGCTTCAACTTCCAATCGATTTTAATCAACTCTTTTAACTCAAAAATTTAAAGAATTCAATAAGACACTGAAATTAAAACAAGATATCTTGCAGGAGCAGATAAAAATATTTGTATTTTACGTACGAATAGGTATAAGAACTTTTTCTCAGGAGATACAGTACATCAATTTTTTTAAACCAAACAGCGAATTATAAATTACTTTAAATGATATGTTTGTGTTAAAGTCAAAATGTGTTCAAATGTATGTATTCTGAATTCAACTTTATAATATTGAACATGCTTAAAAAGTAATTGAAAAATTGATCCGATTTTTTTAAATCTATACTTAATCAGAAGTAAAAAGAAAATATTTGATTTGTAAGTATTTGCTGTGAAACCGTATGAAATATCGTTTTATATATAGAAGAGCTATAAATAATCTCCACAGGTGTATGCGGAAAGGTACATCATAGGAAGCAATATTTAATATGTAACGTTGGGTATAGATAAATTAAATCCGGTAAAATATGCAAGATTTATGACACAAATTTGTATTTTTAAAAAGATCCTTTTAAATGATGGTTGTTTAAATGTATTATTTCAAAGTGAAAAAAATGTAGACTATCTTAAAAGGCTGGATGAATCTCGCATCTTCTAGAAATAGCATCTGAAAGTAATTCACAAACATATAAAACGTTTTAAAATTACCTATTCATTTAGTAGTATACCTACTGAAGGACACAACTTGATCTCCTGAAATGTTGAGAAAACTTTGAAAATTTATTTTGTTCAAATATCTTACAAATTGGGAGTAAATAATGTCGTCGTGTTTTCAATGTAGGATGAGATATGATTCGGAATCAGCATTCGTTTCTTGACTCGACATTGTTATGTTACGTAATCAATATAATAAAACGGTGATCATCTCATTTTTAAATTAATTTTAGTTTTTTTTGAAATGCTGAAACCAAAATAAAAATTGCGTTCGACTTGTAGCCCTTGCTACATGAAAGATATCCCACTCTGACAGAACAGGATCATGAATTTTCCCATAGGCAAGTCTGAAAAACCGCAATACATGAGTGTATTGCTGATTGCATCACTTACATCCAGGGATGTTCAGGTAGATCATGTTTTGATTGATGTTGGTAATATAACATTGATAATAGGGAAACGTTTACAGATGACTGTTAGTTGCATCTCGCAGTCTAAGATATTCGGAATGTATCCCAAGTTAATCAAAAAGGGCATTGGTAGTTGCGCTCTAGCCCCATTTTAAGGGCAGCGTCAAACCTTGGCTGGTTACCCAATATAAACAGATTCATAAAATATACAAGATACACATAATAAACAAAGTTAATACTTACAAAAAAGTTAAATGAATAAACCATATATTTTCTACTAATGAATTTAGCAAAATAGTGAGGATTATAAATTTTGAAAATTGTATATATTTAAAATTGTTTGAATGGAAGAGGACGTTGAAACCCGATATTTTTCGAGACTGGAGAAACAATCTACTTTTTAAAGTACAATACGAAATTCTAATTTTATCAAAATAAAATTTTAATAAATGCGCATAATTGCATCTTGGGCCTACACGGACAAACAATTCGTGCACTGACTACGAGGCGTAACTGCCATAGTAGCAGAGAAAGGGCCCTTCGACCGCGAGACGCAACTGTCATATTCCGACATTTACTTCTTCAAACTATAATTTTTTTAATTTTTTTTAAAATATTAACGTCCATCGCAGTATTAATAATTGTGTATTTGTTAAGATTCAAGTCTGCACAACATTTAGAAGTGGTCTACATTTCTGTTTCCCAAACAGGATTGCAAAAAATTAGAATAATGCACTCTTTGATTTATAACATTATGACTTTAACGTACTGAAGATAATGAATAAAACGTTCTTAATTTATTTAACAAACTTTGGATGACAAAAAACAAGTTATTATTTCGTACGTAAATAAATTACAAATAAGTTATTCTTTCATTTCACGAAAGATGATGGCGTGTCCGTATAAACGAAAAAAGAAAGTGAATACAATAATATTCATTAATTTGACGAATATTGAATAACGAATAACCAATTATTATTTTCTTTGACGCAAATAAGCGAGGAACAAAATGTTTTTCACTTTTTAAACTTACAACCTTATTTACAAAAATTTAGCCTTATTTACAAAACTGAAATTAATAGAGTCATTCTCGAAGACGTCGAAGTTCAAAATCATCCCGAATAAACCCCAGCACCGCTAGGGAAGGGGATGCTTTTAAAAGAAGATCGAACATGACATACCAGAGACGAGTTCATAATTTTCGATGTCGCTGAGGTGATAGTGAAATCCCGATATCGTGTGATCTGACCTCAGTCCTTATGATACAAGCACGCCACTAGTACCCCTCGGGTGGGGGTGGGGGTGTAAATGGGTTTATTGATCAACAGAATTGAAAACTAATTTTGAAATATAAAAAAAAAATTGAAATTTGCATCGGATCCATAGTATTATGGTTGATGATATTTTTAAACTACCAATGCAGTTAACTTTAAGTTGAGATCACATAGTGGTACGGTATTGTTATATCTGGGGTGGGAAAGCGAGATATAAAAATAACGTAAAAAGACCTATATGAGGGTCGAGTCCGTTGTTTTTGAGTATTTTGAGATGATTAATAGTTTTTCCAATGACATTATGTTACATTATATTTATCAGCTGGGAACAGTGTGACACGAAAAATTATCGAAAAGATCAGGTAAGAAAGGATTTTACGCAAATTCACCCCTAAGGTGGAGAAATTGTTGTTTTCTATAACCTTTTTCCCAATTACATCAGTGAAAATGATGGATTATTGCACACCAATAATATCATACCTCCACCATAATGAATAACAGTTTCACTGGATATTAAAGTGAGAAATAATAAAGTTACAAATATACTACAAAAACCACACGAGCAAAACCGCGGGTACTCAGCTAGTAAATAATGGAGTATTATTCACTTGTTAGATGTACAATGAATAAAATATTATTCACTTATTTTACGAACATGAACAATAAAATTGTATTTACTTTTTTGACACACAAGGACTGTTTTCTTTTCCCATGCAGTCAAATATACACTTTGTAACTACACCTTAAAATTAGCCAAGGCTGAAGAGAAATTTCTAAATCAATATTTTCACTGATTTTGCACGTCTTTCTTCAATTTTATATCATGTTTCAAACAACAGAGCGCCAACACCACGCCTTCTTATTCATCGTAGAAAACATTCTCCACACGCATACCTCATTCATTTTTGTATACATATATATTTAGATAATAATATTATTTATACTATCACTGTCAGTGACATCAATGTATATCTTGACAAACACTTACGGTAATACAATTTTCTGTTCAAAACCCACACATTCTCATTTATCTTCGTTATTCTCGTAGTTCACACTCCATCGTCAGTACCACTACCTTTTGCTTTCAAATTAGTTAAGAAAAAAAGCAAATTGAAAGTATTCCTTTTTGTGTTTTTCATTTCACCAAGAATAAAACTACCAGAATAAAAGTATTCGTTATCTTTTACTTATTGCCGCCCGATGAGAAAATAATTTGTTATTCGTCATTCACTGCAAGACAAATAAAAGAAAAACTTTGAAAGAAAAAAATATTATTTATAATGACGGTTTTTAATTTCTTTCATAAATTGAATTTGATTAAATAAATTCGTCGCCAAACAGAGAGGTTAAACTCTTATCTTTTTTTAATCGCTGATTAATGAGTGAACAGTCAAAAATGTTTCCCTGCCCACACTTGTAGCTACCTGTGGGCGTCGAGGGTTGCGGTGTGCTTGTGGTATGACGCAGGTGGGTGGCTATGATGGATTGTGTTGCCGACTCACGCACCAGCGGACATGCGTGAGCGATGGCAGAGACGCACGCACTTGCTTGTTTGCGCGAACATTGCACTCCCTGTGTCACAGGAAGTACTCTGCGCCTTTTAAGCAAAGCTTGAAGGTGAATGGTAAAGAATAGGAAACGTTGAGTGTAGAAGTGATAAACGTGATGCACATGAAAACAGTATTGTCGATTCTCGCGTAAACTCTGGTTAAGATTTATATATTAGAAACGAACATCATGAACATTTTCACTAACTGTAGCAGATTAATTAATTAATTTCTATTTCATATTTTAATTATTATAGAATGAAGGGTGCAAACATTTAATAGAGAAGATTCGTTTATTGTAAAAATTTCTTTGTTTAACCGGAATATTCAAGTAAGAATATTCAAATTTAAATGTGCTTTAAATCTCTAATGGTAACATTCATCTCGGTGTCAAACATTTTATCAAGTGAGAAACATTGGATCAATTCATGTGTGATGATCTTTTGTATTACCAATACTTTAGCTCCGTTGGTATACTTATACAATTATTACAGCAGGTTCATTGGAAATCCATTTCCTTGTGACCAGTTGACTTGAAGAATAACTGGATTTTTTTTAACTTAAACAAAAATTAAAATTGTTAAAAGAAAATAATCTAAAGAAAAACAATAATGATAATGTAAGAACATTTCTCTCATGTTTACTGCGTACATTTTCTATATGAATAAGTTTCATAGCTGAACGTAGCATAGCCTAGTATCACAGAATGAACAGAACATATAAGCGTGAGTGCCGTATATGAAGGGTGAAGAATGGTAAGATGACGAACTTAAGCTTCAGTATTCTTTTCAGAGTGCAATTAATTGGTTTGAAATCTTGCAATTCATATTATAACTTCTTATATATGATATTTCAAATGCGGTCATCCACTATTGGAGGATGATTTTCTCTATGGAATTACTACTAATGAAATAAGAGATAACATTTTTTCTGAGATTTTGCTATTATAACTTGCACTTCTTTAACAACACGCATTTCACATGATTTCGAGATGCTAAAATAACATGCAAGAGTTACTTCTTTCGTTTTGGGGTCCAATAAGTACACACAAACACTCTAAAATGCATTATGTTTGGCAACTGTCCACATGGTGAACTGAATAAGATTCTTCTTTGTGAATTACCTGACTCACTGCGAGGGATTAATGAAATACTGAGTCTGTTACGTATGAATAGATCAAATATGTATCAATTCCATCCTCTTACACGATTCAACGTCTACCCTTCTTTCCACTATTTTTTAAAAACTATCAATCGATGTTTTTTATTTCATTCTATACACTGATCGTGAAACCCAGTAAGGTTTATGTAGATGACTATATCATGGAAAATCATCTAAAATATCTTCTGAACGGACTTGATTTTTTATCAGAACACTTTATGATAATGAAATCAAGTCATCAGTGTAGAGTATTACCCTTTTTGAAATTTTTGTTCGTTATCTAGAAAAATGTATACATCAATTTTTTTTCTGTAGTTAATATAGAAGTGTTAAATGAACGTTAAATAGAAGATACTGTAATGTAATGTAGCATAATTTGATTTGTGGACGGTGCCTATTTGTGCACCGTATATGATCTCGTTTATATACGTCAATCATGTGATATATAAAATCCCTCCTACCTCCTCTTAATATTCATCAGAACACTGTTCATTTTCTACTGTGAAACGACCAGAAGATTACAGCCATTGTTATGAAAATATCAAAAAATACGAAATTTTTCAATATTTGTGCTAGCTACCTCAGTAGACACATTGATCCGTTGATGAGCTTCCTATTCTTTGCTTCTGTCAATGTGGTATCATCGAACAATGTATTTTGAACCCCGCCTCCTTTATTGAATCAACTATTGTCTCTTTTAAACCTCACTTATGCAGATACTGACCTGAAAATTTTTTAAATTCTAATTATTTATTTTTGAGAAACATTTTTAGAGACAATGTTATTAGTGCATATATATGCAAAGTTATAAACACATGAATCTAGTCACGAAGTTTAGTAAATCATTTTATTGTCTTCCACGTGATTATGCGCAGGTCTGCTTTTTTGACCGTACAGTTTTTTTCTTTATTTAATTTGAAATATATGGGAATTGTGTTTCTTATATATCGTG
This sequence comes from Laupala kohalensis, assembly GCA_002313205.1. Classification (NCBI taxonomy): domain Eukaryota; kingdom Metazoa; phylum Arthropoda; class Insecta; order Orthoptera; family Trigonidiidae; genus Laupala; species Laupala kohalensis. The sequence goes on along the minus strand of NNCF01133308.1, from coordinate 318,758 downwards.
GAATAAAAACACATAAGTGTATCTTAATATTGGATACATATGGAAAGATACTTTATAAGGTGAAATATAAAATATGCATTTAAATACAAAAAAAATATTTAAACACACATTTAAATACAAAAAAATATATTAAACTATAAAGGTTATTCATTCACCATTTTTTGCTGGAAGAAAAAATGGTTTCATAAAACTGAATTTCCAAAGAATGTCTTTTTATTCCAAAGAACATATTCGCCATTGTATCATTTATGGCACCAATTATTCTGTAAATATGTGGGATATATTATTACAAATTTAAGGTGAATATTGATTATTTATCTTTTTCAAGATTTTCTATAGAAACTTCAGAAGCCAGTTACCCATGCCATCTTGAAAAGCATAGCGAAATACCCCACGCACTTTTACCACATTCCTCTGCGTACTCTTTTCCGTATTAAAATTATTTTTAAATATTGCAGCTATTTTGCTCTACAACTTTAAAGTACAAGAAAATTAAATGTGTCATTCGAACTTTCTGCTGTAGTGTCATATAAGCAAAATTGTTGAAGTTAGTGATTACCACATGTGTCGTGTATATTACTTTCTTAGTGGGAGCTGATGGATAGTTGTACCAATTTGTGAGAATATACTGGAATATTTTCAACATTTATTTGTTATTAATTATTCTATTTTATCTTACGTTTTAATTAGTTATACACAAAAAAATAGACATTTTACTAAAATATGATCTTGCCAAGAACCCTATATTTTGCCAAAATTACAAGTAGTAACAAAATAAATCAACGCTGTTTTGATATTCCTGATTTATTGTTATATTATTTGAAATGATAAAGACAACACTTGGTAAACTGTGATATACTGAAGTAAGCATATTTTGTTAAAAAGCGTCTGGAACAAACTTATAAATAATATTTTCTTTTTGTGTCTTATTAAGAAAATAAAATGATTTGTACCTGTTAACAGTGAGGTAAAATGTACTTAACAGATCGTTTCAGTTGTAACAAATAAATTATAGTGTCACTTTTACTTCCATTTGTCCACTTTTTTTAAATGAAATATTCTATCTTTTCTTCGTCAGATTTACTTTTCTCATCATTTTCACAATTTTTGTTTAGAAAGAACAGTCAAAATTTTTGTTGGTAAACCTCAGATTCTTGTTCAGCGTCTCAAGAAATTGAGGGTAGGAAAAATCATCTCTCCTGCAAAACTTTACACCTAAACCCGCTTTTTCAACCCAGATTCCTGAACTAAAAGGTGACCGCAGACGAGAAAGAAAATGGTGACCAAAAACCGTCAAAACTAATCTACAGAAAAGATGAATAGTATAACTCACGGCATAATTTGTTATGATTAATTGACTGTAATTCCGCTTAAACAACAGAGAAAACTTATTACATGCATGGTCATTCTAGTAAGTCTTTTAACCGAAGCTAAATAGCAGGCCTTCTCTCACATCTCATGTGTGGACGCGGACAAGGACTTAGAGTAAGTCTCAGAACACACTCCCTTTGAGCCGTCCCTCATCACCTGTTCCGCATATAAATCGAGCGCCGCCGTATTTTGCTGCAGCACAGGGCGACATTTCCGCGCTTGATTGTCTTCGAGTACACAACAGCACCGCTGTCAGCGGAGCGGAAACCCTTGCTTTGTAAACTTTAATAATTACGTCGAGGGTTTTTAAATCGTTAACATGGGGCGATGTGGGTAGAGGGCAATGGTGGTGTGAGATACGGAGGAATCGGAGCTTGGAGGAGTAGGCCCAACCCGCGTAGCCTTTTAAGTGGATACCCGTGTCGACGCGCGCGCTGGGAGCGCGGCATCTGTCGTCCGCGAGGGGAACTAATGGCTGTGCGCCGCCGCCGTCACCCGCTGTGTAGCGCCACCCGTGTGCTGCATATCGCCTGCATTATTTACACCCGCGCGGCCCTCATAATTCCTTCAAGGTGGTGGGGAGCGAGCGGGTGTCGCCCGCCGCCGTCGCGTTAAGAGAGGGAACGCTCGCATCGCCCAATCGAGCGCACCCTCTTGGCAGAAGCTTGTTTGCAAGTGTGGCGAAGGAGCAAGTATTTTGGGGAATGAAGTAGTTTGGTGTTGCACGGTTGCTCTCAGAAGTTAAGATTTTCGGTAGTAGTTCGAAACTCATTTTACGAGTCATTGTTTTATGATTTTTTGTTAAGAGAAAATTAAAACTATAATTCCCGGTCTATTACATCATGGTTTTAAATGAAATATAATTTAAAAAACTCGTCCCACTCAACTTACAAACAAAATGTACTAAATATTATTTCATTTTAAGTCGTATGGCGAGTTTCGGTCATTTGATCCGAATATTTGGTGGTATTTGTTAATACACATGTCGAACTATTTTTATCGTAAGGAGTATGTTGAAATGTTAAATCCGCCTCTGCCTTAGGACCCTTGATTGGAATTGATGGGATGATCCGTTGCTTGCTTCCGGAGAGTAAATTAGTTTATTGTACCCCATGTGGTAGCACGCAGTTTGTAACTGATTTTTTAAAAATAAAGTTTCTTTGTTTATTTATTTATCCATTATTATTAAAAAATTAAGAAAAAAGGAGGCACTAAAAAATCATAATGTATTATAATTATAAATCTATACAAAACACTAAATAGATCAACCGGTTTCAAATTATTATTATTAATGCATTACGTAATACACTCCTGAACATTATTTATATATTTGTCTTGACTGTTGCCAGTTTGTCGCATAAAGCAACACAAGGATCTCTGCTATTTGACAAACCTTGTAATTGTTTTTTTATCTATTCTTGATCCTCCATCTATACGCCGTCCTAATTCAATATATCGTGCTAACAAATTTCACATAAAGTGCATACATCGTCTGCGTGTCAGTTAACGTGTTTTCTGCAGCCAGGTTTAGAATATCTTCCTTCCCATATTCTCTAACGTTTTACAAGCAATGACAAAAAAATACGTTCCCTAATAATCCCACTAAAAATCTAACCTAAACACACAAGAAATCAATGGACATACACGTAAAATATCTAATACTGAAACTTACATTTAAACACCTGGCATTAATTTAAAGATAAATGATGCATGATTATGTACAACAAGGTTCAGTTAAATGTTATTGAATTCGTGTCAATGAAGGCAGGTTAAATTGATCATGAAAGATCAAATTTTGGTTAGATTTTCACTGCCCTGTGAAAGGAATGTGAGCTCATAGTTACGTTCTTGCAGCACTTGACGTTCAGTTGGCATACCGTGTCCAAAGCAGTTGCAAGATGCAGGAGGCAGTCACGGCGTGTGGATACATCAATAGTTTTTAAAGTTTATATAATCACACTGTTTCCATGATCACAATGGATTTCACAACAGTTCCAGATAGTTTCATCACACGGTTGAAGGAAATGTGTAGTTTTACCTCACGCACAACACGCTTCACAAAATGTTCATGACGGACGGAGTTATGACCCGATATTGACTCGACGAAGTCTGAAAACAGGGTGATGCTTAAGCTAATGAAGCTATGGAGCCTTTGTCAATAATTCGAGGGAACATACTCCCGCGCAATTTGAGTTGTTCGTGTGCACATAAAAGAATTTGATGCAAAGTAAAGAATTAATTCAATGATACATAAAAGTTAGAAAATTGACATTCAGAATTTATTGACGATTCTTTATGTAATGAATACGTAATTATGTATATTTTATTATTATGAAATATCTGGGTGAGAGTACAGCTCTCTAGTGGCAGACTGGCGTACTTCAACCTTTTATATCTATTGTTAGTATTGGATAATATTATTAGCTCTGGTAGAAAATCACCACGAGAGATTTGAAAATTATNTCGATCGGTGCGGCACCCGCGACATGGTGTAGTGTATGCAGTAAACTTTTGTATTAAATTAGTATTATTATGAATTTGAAAAATTTGGATGCTGAACGTGTTTTAAAAGACAAGCAAGTAAAATTATTTTGATCTTATAGCATATATATATATATATATATATATATATATATATATATATATATATATATATATATATATATATATATATATATGTCACGAGGGTCAATATCAATGACGCTAAGGGACGGTTTGGTTACAGAACATCATTCCTAGAAAGAATTACTCACGATGAATTTTTATGGAAACTAGTGCTAAAGTTTATTCCCCTGTAAGTATTTTAAAACAATGGAACCTATTTATGAGCAATTTCGAACAATGTTGAACATTGTATGGATTACGTGCAAATGCTCATATTGCAATGATGTATGGTAACGTCCTCGCCTTAGTACCAAAGTACTCTGGTTCTCAGCGCTGACTGATACCTCAAGATGGACGCTTAAGAAGAACGTCCGAAACATTGCGAGTGCTATACATCTGTTTAATATGATAGTATAGGTTAAGTCATTGGTTATGTCCACAATGAGTTGTAATAAAAATGAAGTTTCAACGTCGTCAAGAATTTTATCACAAGAAGACCAATTTCAAACTCAATTGACTCATGGTCTTTAATTTATCCTACAAAATATTTAAAATGGCACCAATGTACTTAAGCACAACATCATAATGGTAAAAAAGCGTTAAAAAAAGTCGCTAATGGCTTTAAGTCATTTGCGAAAACGTTTCACTGTAGGGTAATCCTGATAACTATTAGTTATTCGGTAACTGCATTGTCACAATTGTCCCAGCAATTAAATAAACGTGGGCTTTCTATGTCCACATTATATAGCATTTTCTCCCAAAATTGCTCGAATTTCATCAAAATTATTTGATCCGTTTTCGAGGAAAATTCCAGATGATTTATACACTGATTCACGTCAGAAGTAATTGTTTTCTTTCTACAATTAAATGTATAAGATAATACTTATGGTCAAAATAAGGTTAAAATACCCATATAAATAAAAACATGTATAGATAGTAACAGCATTTACAAAAGAACTAATGCCAAATAATAGAATACAATCAGAAAGATATCAACAGAAGAGGAAACTGTACTGAAAAAAAATAAGGGCCAGTCTATTTTTTTCAATCAATGCTCTTTAAAAGAGACAATTACAATTATCCTACTCGTAGATTATAGCTTCCCACACAAAGAACATGCCTCCGATCCTCTTGAGTGGAAAAAGCAGCGAACTTTTGCGGCAACGCTGCCCTCTGTCAGCGCATGCGAAGGCGCCGGAAGTGGAGGTAGTAGTGCTCCCGGAAGCGCTCCTCGTCGAAGCGGCGATCAAAGCGCCCCAGGCGGCCGAGCCTCAAAGAATTTTTCTCGCTGATTTGGCCGCCGATGGCAGACGCAGGAATTCGCTTATCCGACTGGTCCTCCATGGCGCTTGCTTGCCCTCGCGTCCACAACCTTTCAGCGGAAACACTGCTAGTTGAAGCAAGGAGATGGGAGATGAGGAGACCCTCAAGTGGCTGTAATACGTTCCGTATCATAGTTAGAATGGTCGGATTGATGGAATCGTCTTTTGATAGAATAAAACCGTTTTTCTTTCAAACTAAACGTTATAAAAGTTTGAGACTACATAAAATTAAGTACACATTAATGGGAAGTGAAGTGGGAAGGTTATATGGTAGAGCGGCTGAGCAACCGTGACCGCATAGCGATGCAACGTGAACGAAAACTATTGTTATTTACGATAAATAATTTAATAAAATAAAACGTTTATTTTAATTTAAGGAGGAATAATATATAGAAATAAAAATATTATCATCAGAGAAAACTGTGGTTCGGGGCTGTTCAAAATTTTATTTTCAATCTACCCTCCGACGGAAGGAAATGGCTTTTGGGATATTCATTACGAAATAATTTATTTTTAAGTTGTTATGCATAATTTAATGATGTAATCTACAGGTAAATTTAGAGCGTTTTCTCTGAAGGACAATGAACGTTGCCTGGAAATAAATGTTGCTCCCTTCTTGCACTTCCCAAACTACATCTCTTATCCCAACGCTTGCATAATAATTGTAGGGTCCATGAGACAGTGTAGTAACACAAGTAGGGAGATTTTTGAAGATGATAACATGATTATGACACATACTAAGGAATCAAATCACTCAAACTATAAGTCATGACGATTCATCGAATGATTGGTTTCTCTAATTGTAAGTCTGCTTAAATGGTTGTACAGGTGGCAGTTGAAACAAATATTCAGGCATTTTATAGTTTCTAACTTAAAATATTGAATTCTAACTGTGCGCATTTGAAAATAAAAGTGATTGATAATTGCTTTTTTATCTACGTAACACACGTCATCGAATACGCCATTCAGAGAGTTCAGCTGTTTCTGATTGAAATCAATAGTTTTGAAGATTAAACTAATCGTTTGCTATCTTAAGAATGACGACATAAATGCCAACTGGTAGGACTGATAGTTTCTGCTCTGATAGGACAACTGAAATCGTATTTTGCGCCTTGCATATATACACCATGACTATTCAAGTGCGTAAGGTTTGATGTTTCAATATTTGAATTCATCTGCTATTTTATTAGTCAATCGTCATGATATTTTATTAGGATTAGGAGAACAACTTGTGAAGGATAAATCAAAATAGTAATTCATAAATGAATTCGATCGAATTGATTGTCTTGATATGTCACATTCCGTGTTTATTACAAAGAATCAATCTAACAGTTTTGCTACGTTGTGGACATTCGTATTTCTATGTATAAAACATGTAAATATAAATGTTTTTTTATTTCCTTTAGATACTTGGATTAAATATACGACTTAAATTTAGATTTTATTTAAGAATAAATGTAAGATGTGGTGTTGTCTACTAGTAAAATATTTATTCAGAAAGTACTTTAACCAGTTTTGCTGGCATCTTCAGTCTGATAATGCCATGTATCAAAGGGAAACCCTTTGATGATGTGAGATGCTTCAATAAATAGTTATATGAACGCACTATATAAAATAGCAAACTCGGAGAATTTTTAGATTTTATTGTCTTTTGTTAAAGATTTTTAAAATTTAAAGAAGTTTAGTATTTAGTTTTTTAAATACTAATATACTTGAGCATAGCTATTTTGTTATCCTTTTATTTGGAGTTTATTGCATTTACATTATTACACACAATAATATCTCTTTAGTCTAATATCAATTTGCATTTAGTCTAATATCAATTTGTGTGGTGGCCTTTAAAACGTGAAATGCAACTAGCATCGAATTTACTACGGGAATTGAACTCAACCATTTGTATTTGGTGAGAAAATTTTTACCACCCATTCCATGCGTCACGTAATAATTTTATCGTCAAATTAGAAGGTACATCTGATGCAAGTCCATTTGTTATTAAAATCGTAATGCGATTCAGTAAAATGCAACAAATTTGTCTTTAGCAGAGACATAGACCATTGTTTTCTCCATTAGTATCCATAGTGATCATACAAGTCGTTCGAATAACTGTTCGAATCGCGTTCATAAACATGCATAGTCGGAATTATTTTATTGAAATATTACGTGAAGTGTATTATGTAATGTGTATAAAATTCACCTAACAAACGGAAGAAATAATGTTTTCAAGAATTTGCGACTTACAAATGAAAAAAGTTAAAATATCTTGTAAGAGCTATCAGGTGTAAAATATATAAACAAGTCACGGACATGAATTAATTTCCATTTACAACAAATGATTAATATCCTACATATTGTGTATTCTTCCTCGTAATACTAAGCAAAATTCATCATTCGCGTCGCACACCAGATATACGTTGTACCAAGTGCATTTTTCTGCACCAGAACCATGTAACGAGGACTAATATGGGTCACTGAGTACAGAACTGATGTGTTGATAGGACCACACGTATCCCAGAATAAAACATAGGATGCTCATTTAATAGCAGGCTAAGTAACTGGAAATAAATTCTGATTATATAAATAAATTAAAACTCTGCTTTAACTCTAGGATTTGAATAATAAATGTATCGTCATCAATCCCAATAACTACGCATGTAGATTCGTTCACATTGTAGTAAGAGCATGGTGTTATAAAATCATGTCAACTTATTCAATATAATGTTATCCGACCATAAGTCAACCCATCTGTTATAATGACAAAAATTGTGAATATAAGGTACCTCCTCCTAAAACACTCAGAAGTTAGTTTAAAGAAAATAGTTGAACCTGCCCGGCTTCCCACGGCTATATTTCTTGTTTTGATAAGTTTTCCTTTTTAATTAATCGAAGACAATATCCCGTTTACTCATGACCGGCAGGGGGGTGCGTACCCCTGGACCCAGGTGATGGGGGGAGGCACCAAACATGGAGATCGCTGAAAGACGAGGGCACCAAAAGTTTTTCTTTCAGAAATTTACCACTCTCAAACACCGAAAAAAGTTATCTACTCTTTAAGGACGCTCAAGAGGTCATTTGCAATAAAAGAAATATACCATGTTGTTGTCGGGAAGGTCCCGAAGTTCATTATAATCGAGAGTTGGTGACAATTTGCTAAAAGTTTCTTTGTATGTATACTCCAAAACATGATACCAAAGGTGTCAACTGATACAAGATCTATTTTGTGCATACATACTTCAAAATATATAGAGGAAAGTATTTAATTTTTAACTTATTATACATGATGCTTACAGTTAAAACTGTAACTTCCGAGGGAGGGTCGGCAATGGCGAAGCTTGCGCTGCCCCTTGAGAAATAGCAACCCTACATTTACTTACAAAAACTTAGTGAACGTATGGTCTGCGTCCCTGACCAGCTTAAAGTGAAGTAGTTATAGAATTTGCTATCTTAGCTATTATCTGTAGTTAAATGCAAGTCACCAAAAGCTCCTTGACATGACACTAGGAGATGAGAGTTAGAAGTCTTCTTAAGAGAACACCACAATCCACCACTTCCTTATCGAATTTTTTTTTTTTTTTTTTTGCATTTTAAAATAGTGAGAATTTTCATGTTTTAGAAATGTATCGTCCATTAGACATTTAAAAATAGCATTTGTCAAATTTGAAGTCTTACCGGGTAATAGAAGTAACATTAAGATGAGGACTTGAGCAGTGTATCACAAAATAATTGTCCACATTTTACATGTGTAAATGAATAAATGCTACAGAAGCGAAGAAGTATTATTTCACGTTTCACTCATCCTCTCAGGCTCATGCTTGAGTCTCAGCTTACATTAACTTGACTGACGTAGTGATGAATACAATAGTGGTACAAATGGAGACAAAAGCTTGGAGAAGGACTGACCCCACGGAACTCACGGAGAAGATTTACACGGATTTAACATCTCGTTGGCAAATTCTTATGATGCGAACAATTTTAAGTAGTATGCGTGGTTATTTTATGAAAAAAATTTCATGACTAAACCAGTAATAACTATTTTTATTACGGATAGAAATATCGTTAAAATGCTCAGTTTTGTTATAGATCACGAAAAAGTTAGTTATAGTTAAGATTCCGGCGACTGCGGAAATTACAGGATTGTCGGAGAAGACTGGTGAAATTAAAGTGAAACCAGATTCATGGGATACAAAGCAATGCTCAGGATAAAAGATTGTAGAGATGTAAATTCGTTTTCTAGAATGAGTTTTTACTTAACAGTGAGAGGAATGTTGAGTAAATACTTAATTGCTCTCTTAAAATCATTTATTAAATGCATTAAATAAATGAAGAGTGAGTTAATTTACTAAGTTCTTGACTAACGTGCATTTTCGTAATTGGCACTTCGTGTAAATTTCAGTCAAAATGAATAAAAAAGTTCCATAATAATACTTAAAGTTATGATTCAGGATGCGTATCTCAACAGCTTCTACAGTAGGTTATTAAAAAAAGGCTGCTAAAATTAATTAAATTTGATCACTATTAAGAAAAACTAAGTTTCTAATTTTACAAAGGTATTAACTGTTTAATCTGATTTCATTGGCATTGTAATTTGCTGTAGATGTCCAGGAACCGAAATAACAAGGGTTATGTCTCGATAATATCAACGTCAAGATCATGTGCAGGAATGGGATTTTTACAAAACTTTACATAAACTGGGTAATTTACATAAACTGGGTGCACGGAAAAATCTGAGAATACTCGTTTTTGTCAGACGAAGCATCAAAGACAGTTTTACTGTTTTCATAATTTCTCTTTCTTGTAAGAAGAGAAAAGAAAATTTAATAAAAAATATATATGACTACCATATTTACGTAATTCATGTTATTACCTATTACAACTTAAGGTAATCGTGATAATTCATGAATTCTCATAATACGAACACCTGCTGCTCAAGGTCAAGATTTTATTGTTATTAATGGTATAGTCTACACTGTCATAATCCTTTAATAAGCAGAACGTTTTTTGCTGGATTAGCGAGAACCAAAAGCGTAAAAAAAAATATAAATAGAGAATCAAAATTTAAAAATACATTAACATAAGTGAAAAGATTTTTAAGATTTAAACCGGAAGAAGGTGTGTGTTTAGGGAAAAGTACAACCTCTGTCTACACCTCACCTATATCATTCTATTCTATTTTATTGCTATTGTTATTCATGTAATTTATTCCAATATTTTTACTCATTATTCATATTTTGTTGCTAATTCATTCATTTAATTGGCAGAAACTTTTGTTTTTATAGTCACATATAAATGAAAATATATAGGAAGGAGAAACATCGTTGGGCAATCCTTGTGATTTAAATATGAACATTTTATTACATATTTCGGATTACCTTCTATACCTCCACCCTATAGCTCTCAATTATCTCCATCGCCATTTTTCTCTTACCTCTCTTGAGTCAGATTCCCTTGAACTCATGTTTTTACCTAGAGATATGTTGGATTTTCTAATAATATTCCGTTAATATATATGTAGAAGTAATGGTAAATATTTGTCAGGTTACAACTTCGTTCTATATACGCCTCCAAATCTTTGGAAGGGATTCCAGTGAGTCTTTCTTAGTACAGACCCTCAAGTGCATAAATATTCGTTGGGCGTATTAGACATAGTAGTAGTATCAATGGTAAAAGAACTTGGGATACTCGTGACTCGCACTTCAAAAGGTCTATCAGAATAGGCTAATTTTTTTCAATATTTAATTTAAAGATTAGTAAAATAAAGTTATAGAATATTCACAATTTTTTTTACGAACTAAACATAAACAAGAGTAAAATATTATACAAATAGTTAGGTTCGAAAACTATGTTGTATCTTGTAAAGACTGCATTACCTACGGAATGTACATTTGAAGTGTAATTGTTTGTTGCTTGGAAATTACTAACTGAATATTATATAGCCTACGAGATAACATAATTATCATACGTTTGAAACGATAAACCATTTCCAAAAAACGCTTAAAAAATGACGAAATATAATTTCAGAAACAAAATATCAGGGTACCGCTCAGATTTATTCATTATAAAAATAATTTTCAGTAAATTTTTGTAATTAATTTATAGACCCTTTTTCATAACTAATTTGACAAGTTAATTTAATGAAATTCATGTTAAAAATATATTAAAAAACAAAATGCGTTATATTTTTTAACTTTTAGTGATATTTTCTAGGGTACTGAGCAACAATCACATTTAGTCAATAAAATAATATTTTCAAGTAAAATGTCAATGAAAGAATTATTTCACCGATGAATTATTATTTCTTATTATACCGATACTGTTGACTATCCAGATGTCACGGAGTGGTGCTCACTCTACTGGGGGGAGATGTCATTGTATGTAGCGAGTTTGATTTATAATTTCATTGTGTGTAGCGAGTATTGTGCATTACTTCAGCGTAAAACATTGCACAAAACAGTTAAACGTCATGACCTGTAGGTGAGAACCCAGCGGATGTTTCTCTGACAGAAGGGAAGGAACTGTGTTTCGTTCTCAGACGAAAGCCTATTTAAACTTACAATTATTGCTCGTATAATAAGAGTAAGATAAAGGTAAAATATTGCGTAATGAATAAAAAAATTGAATTAAATTTAAAAATTTGATACATAATTGAATGCATTCTTTAAAAAAGAGAGTTTGCGCCTTCAGTTCTTAAGATCTCGGTTGTTACGTTGTAGAGCAGAGGGAGATCAAGCAGATGCGGTTTCAACCTCACCGTACTGCTCCATCGACAGCTCGGGCGCCTATGCTGCGAAACGGCGAATGCTAATGCTGCGTGAGTTTACGACTCAGTGGATCCCGCAGGATCCTTACTGAGAGGACCAACCCCGTCCTCAGGAATCGCGTCGCCCACACATGGCGCTTGTACTCCACATCTGCCTTCTTCTAAATGTCTGGTGTAAAGGAAACTATTCTCACGGATCGTATAAAGCTCAAAGGGGAGAGCGAAGCACATATGAGTTTCAGTATGTTTTACTCAATATCCACGAAACACTATAAACATATTTGAAACGGTTAATTTCTTTCACTAATTAAAAATTAGCTTTTAAGTTGAACTTTAACTAAAAAATTACAAACAGCAATATAATTGTCGATTTGCATTCCTGCAGAGGTAAACAAAGTTACCTGCGCGCAGGACTGGTGCACTCACATCTCATACTTAAATTACTTAGACTAAAAACGTACATACTAAATAACTGAGTAGTGCTCATAATATTCACATAAGTATAATTTTCAGAAAATTATATGACGAGCATCTATTTGTACATTTAGGCTTTTGAAAACCAATTTTTTTAAATTATTTTGTATATCTTTTTGTGCTCTCTATTTTTAGATAATTTGGTAATAGATTGAAAAGTTTGATAGCATTGATATAATAAAGTATGATAAGTGTTCATGTACGAATATAACACACCACTGATATTGTCATATGATCATAAGATTATAATTCATACCTTATAACACAGAAAAATGTATCTAAAACCAGAACTCATTGCGACACAGCTTTTGAAATTTTTTTTCGAGAACACTAAAACACTGGTACTTTGTCTATTCTTTAGCCGACGCCTATTCGGACACAACCATTCACTTCAGTAGCATAAATTCGAGTGGCTTCTGCAACCCCTATCGAAGCTTAAGCAAGATGTAATTTCCTGAATCTTTCTGCCAAAATTTTCTCCTACTAAAATTTTGTCCTATTAATCATGTTACGTCGAATGAAAATGGGAGACGGGACCGGGGTTCGAACCCGGAACCTTGAGCTTTACGCGCTCATGCGCCTACCGACTGCGCCATCCCGTTTGCCTTCTACCTGGCGGTGAGGTTCACTGCAATCTAAGAGATTTCTATGTTTGTCCTATTAGAATTATTCCTCTTTGTTGCGCGATGCTTATTTTAGTAGAATTTTCCACATTAAACTGGTGTTTATGCCACTAAGGATGTCCAAAATTCTCATTTTAAGTGACTTACTGCGTCTTTTCTCGTCACAAAGATGTCTATTTTTAGGTGTTTTATAGCCCCCTCTTCTTGAACAAAGACACATCCACTTTCAATACGTTGTCCCCAGGCTGCTTCTCTGTTCTAAATTTAATATTGTGACTTAACTTCGGAAACCCCCGCCATACCCGGTGTAGCCGACGAGTTCCCAGACCTCTCTTTCTATCTTAGGGAGGACGTCCGAATGCTTCGCTATACAAGGAAGCCGAAGGAACTACCTGTTGCCACATGTGGAAGGACCATTGGAAAAACACACTTTAACTCATTTACAAACAGTTAATACACACTCAAATCATAAGAACCAAAAGAAATAAAATAAAATACAAAAACGATTGAGAAAAAACAAAAATCTCCAAACCTGTCCTATTCTGGACTTCATCTGTCGGCTGCCAAGCGCTTCCGTTCACTCACACATGGGAAGCACTGCGGTGCGAGGAAACTGACGGAAAGCCGCGAGTCACACAGCCCGCACACCACCTCTCGCGAGGTTCAGTTGTCTGGGAAAAATTCAGTGTCGGTCACAGTGAAGGGCCGATTCTCATCGGTGCCCGAAGACGTCCACGCCACGTACCTTGGCGAAGCTTCCATCTAGCCATCACGTCCACCGGACTCCAACATGCATCTTCCGGACTCCAAAAAGCATCTGCGTGAGTCCCGAAAAGCATCTACCGCCAATACCTCTTCACTGCTCGTTCCTGCTGTCCGACGTCTACTCCGTCGCCCCCATTACCTCACCGCAACTCTATTAAGCTGGAACAACTTTTGTAACACAATCAAATAAAATTAGTGCCAACATTTAGTACTATTTAATTACTTATTAATTACCCACAAATAAAATTTCTAACAATGTGAAGTTTTTTTTTAAGCTGTGCCACCTTTCTTCTTAAGTTGACACGACCTTTCATTAAAACGCTTATAAAAAATAATTCATCAAGCTGATATTTACAGTAGAATTAATTATTCCTTAATAAAGCAAAATTATTTATAATACAATTTTTACCAATAACAATTATATAAACAATTTTTCCTTACATACCAGTGAAAATTAAAAAATGTAGCCACTTGTTTAAAACTCGTCTAAATCTAACAAAAAGAAAGAATATAAAAAAACATAATAAGAATTGGGTAATAATTTTTTATATTAAAAATAGATATTGAATTAATAAAAACTGTGTAAACAAGAATGTGATGGCACTGTATCCGTGACGACTAGAAAATCTATGATAATTCAAAGCGTTACAAAACAAAATGGCAAAGGATACGATTATGAAAATTTACGTCCACATAAACAAACATAATCCTCTTTCGAATATTGTTTAAAAAAATTATTTTTAACAATATTATTTATTTTTGTACTTTGTAACTAATATTATCAGTAAATCTTGTTATTTACATCAGTTATTATGTAAGAATATATGTAGTTATGGCAGAATAACCCATCATTTTTTAAAAATCTTTTTTTTGCCAATATATGAATAATTTAAATATCAGTTAATGTGTATTAGGTTAAATATGGACTAGATGAATATTTTGTTTTCTTATTTGCGGAAGAACTTCTCGATGTTTGAAATTTTCCCAACAAGTATGACCTGAAAAATATAAGCTGAAATTTAATTTGTAATTAGGGAATTGTATTGTATATTGGTGATAAATAAAGTAAACGGACAGTTCGTAGTACCAAATATAAATACATAACTTTCATAAGCGGTATGTGGACAGTTATATAGAAAATTATTTCGTCTCCAAATACATCAAAACATTTCATTACACATGTAACTTAAATAAGAAAACGTAAAATTTTGCTGTTTATTATGAAAATAAAATTATACTATTTATATTAAATGTACACCAGAAGACCATCAAATAAGATTTAAATAAGATCACTAAAATAAGAATCACAATATAAGATTTTTGTAGCTAGAATGGTGTGTCTTCTCTCAACTTCGTCACATTTACGGTAAATAATCTGAAAATGGATTCTTTTCGGTAAAATAGTTTCAGTGAGTTTTCGAGTAGTCTGGGACTTTCTTTATACATACGTTACTTGCTTGATACTAACATTTGTCAGTTATCTTTAACTCTCTGTGACGATCACAATTTTCTGATCGTTTACAATTTTGTTTCTTCTGAAATCAATTTGGATGCATCTTTGTTTTTGCAATATGTTCGTGGTTGATTGAAATTTTTCCAATTTTCTTGACTTTTTCATTGCAGGTTTTACTGCAAACAGAAACTTTTGCCTTTCCACCATTCTGGGCAAGTAGTTTTTGCAGAAGACCCATTGCGCTGGTCTCACACTGTAGAAGATACGTTTCCTTGGAAATCTGATGTTTTGGAACGAACTCCATTAATAATTTCGTGCCTTTTAGATACGTTCCGGGTGCTACACTTTTCTTCAATAAATATTAAATAAAAAAATAAACCTTCTCTATTGCAGTGATCTGCAATTTTAATAACAATGAATACAGAATTAAGTGAAATGTAGCACTAATTGTCAAATATAATTCAATTTCTGTGTATCTTTTTCAGTTTTCAAATTTTCAAGTTATCAATTTTGTAGTCGAATACGCATTAAAAATTGATGATACATACTAAATACCTCATTAAGCAACGGAAAATATTTCTTCTTTTTTTTCCTTGGGGCTTTAGGGCTCGTCAACGTCAAGGTCATTAAAACTCTTGAATATATTTGTACTTCGAAGTTAAAATAAATTGTTTTTTCTTTGTAAATAATACGTCTACTTTGAATAATGAGAAATTGTTTACCGTTCTTTGTGATGGATATAAAAATTAATTATTTACCTTGTCCTGCAAAACCTTATAGTCAATGGCGGCATCAAATATTGCTTTACTTAGGCTGTCAAAACCACATGTATTTCTGCAAGCAATATATTCTTTACCGATTCTATACTCGTGAATCTACATATTATTGCCATTCTTCAATACGGGCAGTATCTTGTGATTTTCCCACTGAAGCCAATCTTTTATTAAATGTCTATTCTTCCCTAAATATAAACTTTCATTGGTACTATCATTAATTCCCCTCCAATTCTCCACTTCCCTCACATTCAAAATAATGTCAACGGAAAAACTTCATTTGCATGACTTGCAAACTCTGTTTTTTTCATAAACACTGTTTCACTTCACTGTTTCCGTAAGAAAATGAACAATTATCAAATATGTGAACTGCCTCACTATAATGCAAACATGTGCTCCTGTAGGTAAATCACCATTCCTACAAGCCGGGCATTCAATATTATTCTTCTCCATCCTTTCTTCATTATCTGTAATAATTTCATCGTTGTTTCCTCCAATACATTGGATGTCTTCATTGGTTTGCACTGCTTCTTCTTTTGGACTACCGGTTTCAACTACTGTAAACTTGCCAGAAAAATATCTCATGTGATTTAGGAGGAAAAGGTCGGACCGTAAGTTTTTCTTGTTCTTGAAAATAATGCTTTTAACTTTAATTGTGTTACGTTGAATGAAAATGGGAGACGGGACCGAGTATATTAAACTCGCTCTCACAGCAAGCTGATGAAGCTGGAACTCTCCCATAACCAAAGTCATCTCTGCGCACATTTCACCACAGAGGGAACAAACAAATATTACTTGTTAAATTCTTTGGACATTTTTACGTTTCATTCTGTAACATTTTTTAACTCCCTCTCTTATTTCCATGGCCCAACTCTCCCATAAATTGCAGAATTTTCCATCACGTTTGAAAGCAATGTGTTCTACACAATGCAGTTCTTCCGATTCTAAAAATCCCGAAAGCTATGTAAAACAAAATAATAAAAATTATTATGATCATGCGTGCCTTACGATAACATATTCTAACTTAGAAATAGAAATAAAACTTTTTAATATTTTTTACCAATATTCTTCTATATTTTAGAATAATTCCCGGAAATCACTAGCTTATCTAAATTTATTTCCAAATTACTCCATGCAAGAGTTGAATTAAAAAATTGAATTAACTTGTTTTACTTGGATTACATACAATGCTCGAATGTATGCATATGTTTCATAAAAAAGACTCTCAGTATTTGCGAAGTAGTTTTTTTGTGCAAGTATATTACAATACAACAATTATTAAGTACCTACTTTATTTCAGATATGGCGAACTTTCCCTTGTTTTGAAAGAAAAATTCATTTTTTGGTTACAAAGAAACCAACTCATGCTAAATGTTTAAAAATATGATTCGATTAAACTTACGTTCAATACTTCTTATCTAATATCTATTACTTCTTTCTTCATCTATTTTCTCATCCAGTTAAATTTATTCATCCATTTACACATGCCCTCTATAAAACAGGCGATGAGAGAGAAACGGGTGAGCGTTACGAAAAATCTTCAGAATTAATTGTTTACAAAATCATAAGACGCGTTTTCTAAGTATACAATGGTGGTAATTGTATTATCAACCATATTTAATGAGTTTTTCGAGATAACACAGTGATTAAATATTTAACTTTTTTTATATGAAGATGAGTAAACAAAATCCGAATAAATGAATAGCTATGAACAAATGCATCTTCCATTTAATTACCCTAGCACAACGAGTTCAAAATATAACAAATTAAATAATTATCTTATCTCTGCCACTTTTTTCTGTAACGCTTTGAATTATCATAGATTTTCTTGTCGTCTCGGATACAGTTCCATCACATAGTTGTTTACACAGTTTTTATTAATTTAATAAATATTTTTGAAAAACAATTTTTTTTGTTACTCAATTGTTATTATGTTT
This sequence comes from Laupala kohalensis, assembly GCA_002313205.1. Taxonomy (NCBI): domain Eukaryota; kingdom Metazoa; phylum Arthropoda; class Insecta; order Orthoptera; family Trigonidiidae; genus Laupala; species Laupala kohalensis. Next base: position 300,682 of record NNCF01133308.1, on the reverse strand, counting down.
TGTTTTTATATTTTTTTCTTTTTGTTGGATTTAGACGAGTTTTAATGATGTGACTCCATTTTTTAATTTTTCACTAGTATATATTGAAAAAAATTGTTTATATAACTGTTATTGATAAAAAAATTGTTATTATTTTGGCGTCATAAATGAGTAATTAATTCAACTGTAAATATTAACTTGATGAATTATTTTTATAAGCGTTTTAATGAAAGGTTGTGTCAGCTTAAGAAGAAAGCTGACTCACCTATTTTTTAAAGTAGGCATTGTTAGAAATTTTATTTCTATGTAATTAATAAGTAATAAAATATTACGAGATGTTGGCACTAGTTTCATTTGATTGTGTTATAAACTTTGTTCCAGCGTAATAGAGCTTCTCACCGCCGTCTGTTCATTGGTGGTGCTTGGTGACATTCGGCTGACCGTCGGAGTGGAGTCTCGCGGGTGAACCGCGTGCTCTGTCGCGGCGAGCGGAGCAGGGAGTACTAATACCCGCTCCTGGGATATTATGGGATAAGTACCATAGTCTCAATATGGGATGAAAAAATAGTTTGAAACTTTTAATTCTTTCTCGTGATAAAATATTGATTTCCATTCTTTATTTTATCAAATTATTGACTGTTATGTTGCAATTTATTGTATTTTATATAGTAACCTGTCCACGTTAAGTAGAGTTGGGAAAACTGGAAGAAGAAGAAGAAGAAGAAGAAGAAAGGGATGTAGGTAGTAACGTCTTGTGACTTGACTGTCGTGTTAACCACCTGTACTCAATTTAGTTTCCTTGGGAGTAAGTATGAATGTCGACAGGTGGATTCAAATATTACGTAATCCTTGTGGCTTAGTACTGAACCTACTGACCTACACCGTTCTTACTTCTGATAACGAGCCTACATTCATATTACTTTGTATGCCACAGTATCGAAAATAGGATTATGTATCATAGTTGATTCATAAATGACCTATGACTGAACATACTTTAACAAAACGATGGAACTATTTTGACTTTTCCCTTTATGCACACGTGAAAGTTTCAGCTGCGTGATTTCATCTCAATTTAAAGTACAGTTAAAGATTTGTTCTAAAATCTAGTATTACTGGAGCTAATCGCCAATTCGTCTGTGATTTAACCCTGTTGTGTCGTGGATTGTGCTTGAAATTTCCTGGTCTACACTCATAAGAGTTCAGTTGCATTGTCAGCACTACATTTCGTCCAGTATAGTAATACATTTCAATGGCTACGTGAGACAACGTGAGCTACGACGATGAGGGTCTGGAGAATAACGATGAGTCTCTCGGAAACAGAAGAGCTGAAGTGCCGAGGCATAGATAGACAGACATTAATAGAGAGAGCGGATGAAATGAAGAACGTATGGATTGAAAGATCAAATTCAGAGTTTGCTCGATAATTTGCGAACGCCTAGGCTACATATTTACACTTGTAGTTCGTTGGAAGTAATAAAAATTGAATAAATTTGCTAACATGAATTTTCGGAAGGTGTTTTAAACTGATCTTATTGATCTAACAGGATTTAAAAAATCTGATTCAATTCAAAAGGGCTTTATGTACACATTATACAGTGAAATATTCGTTATAAAAGTATAGGTGGAGCTGATTTCCCGTTCGTGTGTTCTCGCTCTCTTTGTGTGAAACAAATGAAACGCATCCTTCCCCTGTAGACCATCGTTTCGCATCAGACTTTCAGACATATTTTCTTTATACACTTTCATATTCATAACTTTTTCAGAGCAATTGTGCACAGTCAGAACAACTGGTGCACGATCTAACGAAGTAATCTTCAGTAAGTAACCGGTATTCTTCATGGACAGAGTCATGACATTAACATGAGTCATTTTCAAATGTAAAATTTTAGGATACGCATGTACCTCACATTTTTACATGTGTAAATGCTATGCGCACATAACTTCTATTCACACATGTGCAACGTCTGTTGATAAAATTTCAAACCATCTTTTCCTTTCGACTTGTGGTTTTCCCCTCATCATGAATGTTCAGAGTAAATTTAAAGTACTTATTTGTTTACAACACTTTGAAACTGAGTCTTCAATGATACTAATCCTGCAGAATATTTAGCGAATATATAAATAGATGCATACTTTTGTCCTGACTATTGATTATTAGTGGCTTCCTACGATGCTTTACAAATAGTGATAGTTGTCATAGATTTAATTTAATTTTATTTACATTGGTAGTAAATTACATAATCTCATCTATCTGATAAACATTAATATCATATATTACTGGAACGTACGTGACTGTGAATAAGAGTGCTGACAGCGGCACCGACAAGTTGCAAGTCCCAAAGATGTGAATATTAGGATATTGTGTAACATTCCAGATCAATAACAATATATCAATAATTCCTACTTTTTATCTTCATTCCTTCCTCGTCCTCAGACCCGCAAAAGAATGAAGGACAGCAGAGTTGCTTTCTTTCACTGATTTTATTTCCAAAATTCTTTTCTCTCTCTTCCCTTCAGCTATAATCCGCCTCTGCCTTAGGGCCCTTGATCGGAATTGATGGGATGGTCCCTTGCTTGCTTCCGGAGAGTAAATTAGTTTTTTTTCCTCCACGTGGTCATACGCAGTTTGTACTGTTTTTTGACAATAAATTTATTATTATATAAAATAATATGTCGATGAAGTTTCATCACCGATGATTATCACACATGACTTCGATAATTAAAAAATACGATTTAATTTTTTATGAATCACTTTAGAATCAATTATATTGATTGTTTAAATGGAAATAATTTTGATAGTTCATGACAATGCGTGTGAAGTTAAATTTAAAAAATGCTCTGGAAATTTGTCTGTGCATTTAATTACAGTAATAATAGTCGAAAGCAAATTATACAAAATATCAAAATATATGTAACTTCTACTTGACCTCCCTCTTCTCCATATTTGGATAGATGATGCGACAAGGACTGGAATTTACATACTTATATGTAATAGAACAAAAAATCTTGAAAAGTGCTCTGCTTTTCCTGGAATAAATCACTGGATCATGTTTGTCATGTGAATTTAGATAGGATGATACAGAAAATGTCAGAGAATAAGACCTTCATTGTATTACATCGTGCTCGCAGTGAATTGGAAATAAAAAGTACAAGGTTTCGAAGAGGATCGATCTGCTTCACGAATAGATCTAAAACTACTTGGGGAACTGAATAGGGAGTATTTAACTGCGCCAGAAGTTTGTCCTGCAGCATATGACAATACGTCTCAAGCGGAACGGTTTGCCAAATTGTCGAACCGAGTTACGAAAGTCTGACAGTCAAGCGGCTTTAAAGGCCTTTGAGGGAAATCAAGTGAAATCCAAATTGGTTTGGGAATGCCTAAAAAACACAAAGACATTGGTCTCATATAATTCAATGGAACTGATGTGGGTGCCAGGACACAAAGATATGGAAGTGAAAAAGCAGACAGTCTGGCGAAGGAAGGATCTAGCAATACTTTTATGGGACCAGAACCCAGGCCAGGGTTGTATGGAAATGTTCGAGTGGTAATTCGCGGCTGAATCATCAGGAAACATAAGTTGTATTGGATTTAAATACCAGGACACCAACACTCAAAAGCAATAATTAAAGAGGTGACAAAAAGCAGGACACTAGAACTGCTTAACATGAGAGAGATTTAAAACAGTGGACAGTTGGACTAATAAAAGGACACTTTAGACTAAGATGACATATCAACAAAATTGGTATGATAACCAATTCATTCTGTAGGAGATGCCAAAGCGGATGCAACTGTTTCGTCTGCTATGTTACTGGGAGACTCTTGCAGTTTTAAGAAAGAGACACTTAAACTACGAATTCATCTAATTACACGAATACCAGGAGTGTCGGTCGGGAGGTTTGCGACCTTCGCAACGGAAGAAAGACTCTTATAAATTCAAAGGAAAGCAAACACAATAGATCAACACTGGTCGCAAAATAATAGAAAGGTATATTCTACCGTTTTCTGAAGAAGTGTTTTCTTCTACTTGATTTTTCAACTATTCGTAATTATGTACACATTTTAATATAATCATGGAAACAGTATTGTTTTAATTGTTTCTTAGTGTGAACTGTTTCAATTTTTAAAATAAATTAAAGAACACAAAGAAACAAACATATTGTTTTAAAAATCACACAACCTCCAGCAACGCGGGGTAAAATGAAGGCGGCGACTTTTCGCGCCGGCCTCGGNGTGCAAACAGAAGTTGGTGGACCGAGCAGAGGCGACTGTTTGCGCCGGAATCGGGTACTCTACTCGCGTCCAAGGAGGCTATAACGTTCTCCAACTTCGCGGCTGCTGGGCTGCTTGTCTTACTCTGAAAATGAAGAATCACGGATGGAAGAATGTTTTGTTTTTTTTAGTTGGATTTAATTTGTTTTGTTTCTGTATACTAAATAGATTTAATTTGATTGTTGACACGTGTTCCTGTCTCAGAGACTAACCGGCTTCCTCTGACAGCACGGTCGGAGGTTCCTCTCGGCCCCGCAATAATCAGTGATATTTGGNAGAATATATATATATATATATATATATATATATATATATATATATATATATATATATATATGTACACACACACGCAGCTTTGCTCGTGTGAATTCCTATGTTTCCATTTTCTTCTTATCCTTATTGGTATCCATTAATGTAGGAGGTTCGATAGTATTTATGTATACCCTCAATCCCTTATTTTCACTTATTAAATTCAAAACAAAGTTTTTAAAACTTTAGTTGAAACATCGCGTCATCCACAAATCTCTGTATCCGATACGTTTTTAACATTTTTATGTATCAATGATAGTTTTGAATTCTTTTTCTCCATATCTTGAATTATTTTTCAACTCTTATTATTTTTAAACACTATACTCAGAATAATATATAGTTCGATAATAACTTGTACATGTAAATTTTTAGCGTTAAATTACAAACATATTGACATTCTATTAGTATTATAACTCGCAGCTAACTTTTCATCTTATCTAGGAACTTTTGCTGAAATTTTTGAATCCTCCTCTGCCTTACGGCCCTTGATCGGAATTGATGGGATGGTCCCTTGCTTGCTTCCAGAGAGTAAATTAGTTTATTGTCCTACACGTGGTCATACGCAGTTTGTACTGTTTTTTGACAATAAATTTATTATTATTATTATCATAAACCCATTTCAACCTCTATCTCCCCACCCAAGGGATAATAGTGGTGTGTTTGTTTCATCGAGGCTGCGTTCAGACTTACAGGATTCGGGATTTCCCTATCACCTCAGCAACGTCGAAAATTGTGGACTTGTCACTGAAATGTCATGATTGATATTTGTTTCATGGCAATTCCTTCCCTAGGGGTGCCGAAGTTTATACGGACTGATTGTGAACCTTGATGTCCTTGAGAACGTCACTACTAATTTCAGTGACTTCGAAAACTACGATCTCAACACTAATATCCGTCACTTTCGATTATTTTACATTCCATTCCTTCTCACCCCCAACATAAAGGATGTTTATTCCCTATAGGAGATGATCGTGTTCTTATCTGGCAATGAGGGTGTCACTTCACTTCAGCGGTCCCAAAAATATTCTATTCATCACCAATATCGGTTTTTTAAATTTTGTATACCTATCCTTCATTCCCGCTCCACCTCTAGGGGCGGTAGGGGTATATTATGAGTAATGTGGACTGATTGTTAAATTAGAAAGCATCTGGGACGTCTTTATTCATTCCAATGCCACCGGTGATTTCGAATCTAGTATCGCATTTTTCCATTATTTTTTCATGTCATCCCCTTTTCACCCCTTACTAGTGGCGGAAGGGATATCTTACCCCATAGTACTTGTCATATAGTCAGTCATCTGTGTATCAAGTTTGGTTGAAATTGCTCCAGGCACTCGGGAGGTATAGTGGGATACATATGAATTCAGGTATACGACTCAAGTGTACGGCGTCATATCGTCGAACTGCGAGTCGTAGAGAACTATTTCTTGTCTGAAAAGAGACTTAATTACGCGATCAGTAATTTTGGGTAAATATCGCTGTAAATTTGTAAAGTTCATGTTCCAATGTTATGAGTATTTAATAATTTATTTTGTGTCAATAATGTTCAGGTTAATCAATGCTCTGAGTCAATTTAATATGATTTTCATTATTTTAAATTAGTATTATTTACTGGATTATTTCATGAATAAATGTTTTGTTGTACGAATTACGTTTCTGTTGTACAATCAACAATTTTTTCCTTTGTTTTATCTGTTCCATTGTATGTTTGAATACCGTTTCTGCTGTTAGATGTTAGGTAGGTTTTATTTGGGAAAATTTCAAGTATGATCATGTAGGAATTTATTTAATTTCTTTTGGATTTTTTGTCTGTTAAATTGCTGTGAATACTTTTGCTGATAGAAGTGATTAATTCAGTAGGAAATTGTTTCGGTAGAACTGTTTTCCTAACCGTGCCGCTGGTCGGACAACTCTCATGTCCAGGAATTGATATTTGTGTTTTAAATAATTTAAAATCCGCCGACTTCGACAGAATTTTGAACGGAGTGTAATGTGGAGAAATGTTTTGAAAATATACTTCATTCTTCTCATACCTGCCGAGTTCAAGTAACTAAAATTCTGAAGACAAGACTTTGAGAAAAAAATCTAAACGCATACCATCGTGTTGCTGTTTGAACTTCTTCTTACCTCTGTCAAAATTTCTGTCACATAGTCTTGACATTATATGTCTGTAAAAATTTAGCTTAGAATGTAATTTTTAACCCAGAATTATTTATAAAATCCGATGATACAATATAGACAATTGAGGTTGAATAATTTCTTTCCACGTCTCCAAAAAATTGCATTCCGAATTTATTTTCCTAAGAAATGTTAACATTTACTTAACATTTAAAACTACAATTTTAATTTCCCTCGCGAAGCAGAAATAGATGAATTCGTTCTACGAGTGTAAATACTTCTACGTGCCTTGAACATGCTTCTGTATATTTTGAACAATTAAAACAAGTAAAAACGTTTAATTGTTATTAAAGTGATAAAAAATTATTAATATGCATAAAAAAATTAATTAAATGTCTCTTAACTTAAGAAAACTAGTTCGTATTTTGGAATCTACTGTTTTTCTCACATGTGTACGCGTAGTCACTTTTACTCACATTCGAGGATTTATATCTTTCCAGAAAAATAATATTAATCTATTTGAAAATATGAAATAAATTTATTGTCAAAAAAAAACAATTACAAACTGCTTATGACCACGTGGAGTACAATAAACTAACTTCCTCTCCGGANCGATCAAGGGCCCTAAGGCAGAGGCGGATTCAAAAATTTCAGCAAAAATTCCTAGATAAGATAAAAAGTTAGCTGCGAGTTATAATACTAATAGAATGTCAATATGTTTGTAAATTTAACGCAAAAAATTACATGTGTTATTATCGAACTATAGACTATTCTGAGTATAGTGTTTAAAAATCATAAGAATTGAAATAACACTAAATTCACGATTTATTATTACAATAAACATGTCCTTAGACAAAAGCCTTGAGAACCTGTATATGAAATTCGCCTCTACCCGAAGGAAAACCAGAGCAAAACCCGGGCCTGGATGGGTAAATTAAGTTTCCTTTAAATTAAAAAGAAACGCTCATAATTGGGATTCTCCTGTTTTTCATGCACCTGTACGCATAGCCACTTTTACTCCATTGCCAGTGTTTACATTCCTCCTAGATTATAAACCTTGTCCAACCACAGTTTGTGTCACAGCTTCCACTAACATTGCCAAGAGAGTGATGTTAGTGAAGTTGCCTTGGGCCGTCGCTCTACCCGAGCGTTGTAATAAATCTTCATTAGCAGCCGAATAAGCTTTTAAAAGCCAATTCAGCTGTCTCCGAACGCCTATATTGCTCCGTTGGGTCGGCTGTATAATTGCGGCACGAGTCGCGTGCGACGCATCGAACCTTCTCCTTTCAGTTCCCTTGACACGCTTTTACCAGCTTTCATCAATGAATCCGCATCTTTGTACCTTGCGCTCTTCTTCTACGACTGTATGAACCATGTATTGATTTATGCTCTCAGCCCTGAGGAAGAAAATAAATTTTTCGAAACGTCGGTGAATACAAACTAATTTTATTCTAATGACCTTAATTCGTTAATGTGTCTACTTGTTTAATATTGGGGTCAAGATTTACACTTCGAATTACTTTACGTTGAATATTAAACGGAACATAAAATATGTAGAATGAATAAAGAATTCTAAATTTACTTCATCTGTTTTCAAAACCACCTATTTCAGAAATAAGTTATTCATGAACTCAACTGAAATATTTTTTACAGTTCCATTTACTTTTCATAGCCTCTTTAGAATAATTGGATTCGAAACAATTATTTGTCAATTTTCACTCCACTTCTCATGGAAAATTTGTGGCTGCGCCTTTTGTTGTTCAAGTTAAATAGAAAAAATAGGAATTCGCTTTTGCGGCAGAACCAATTTCGCGTATTTCCGTTTTGGTTTTACTTTGTTCTTTAAGAAATACGGGGTCTTATATATCTTATATTTCTCAGCAACGCAAAACATCACCTACTGCGTACTTCTCTAAAATATATAGTTAGACCTTCCCTCGAAATATCTTTGTACGATTCTCATTATAACACATGCTTACACTATTTTAGGAAGAAATATAACCTTAACATTTCCATCAGAAAACTTTAAACAAACAACCTAAATAATTAATTGTAAACTACTAAATAACAAAACAAAAGTAGTCTCGTTTCTGAATGCAGGAAAATTTGACATACAAAATATAGATGATTAAACTCAAAAACACACTTTGCATATAATTACGTGTTTTGTCGGATTAAGGATTGGAGACTTGCAGTTAAGGGTTGGAATATTCTCTTGAATATTTTATTTATTTATTTTGCATCTTTTGGCGAGATTCAGTCCATGAAGCCTTCTCTTCCGTCGAACTGTTGGACTTGGGAGAGGAAATGGGAAAGAAGAGATGTTAGGTTGCCGGGGAACTAACGGTACGTACCTAAATATGTCGGGGGGGGGGGGGGAATGTCTTCTAAAAACCTCAGCCGATCAGTGTTGGAACACACGCTCTACCGCTTAGCGGGATCATGGAAGCGAAGTTGTAGCTACCTCTAGAGCACCTCTGTCTGTATTGTACTACAAATTTGTAAGCTTTATTCCAGACTATACGACTACTTTAAAGCTTGTAAACGTGAAATTTCGTTATAAGTTAAGGGATAAACGTAAAGATAAAAAAATCTGGAGTCTGTCCCATTCAACTTTCCAATTACAATTCATAACAGAAATTCATGGTACTAAACACCCTACAAACAATAAAAAAATTAAGAAAAAATTCAAAAAAGAAATCATAGTATATTACAATTATTAAACAAGATGAAATATTTAAAGATACAATCGGTTTCAAAATATTGATCATCACATTACATGGTAAACTCCAAAACACCATAAATATACTTTCAACTGTAGACAGCATTAATTATCTTCCACATTAAATTCTTTGAAATAGTTTAATAGGTAGATTTAAAATAACTTTCGAAATAATTCCGTTTTTTGGGTAATAATTTTTTTTTATACCTAAAAAAAACGGTGCAACGTACATGGATGCGGTTTAGCAACATATGAACAGAATTAACTGACCAATCAAAATGCTTCTATGCATATTTCCGAAATTTTGAATTTTAAGAAACCGGAAGTGGGGCGCGGTGTGTAAGTGAAGTCAGTATGCGCTGTCCAGAAACAGGTTTCTATTCCCAATGAATTCAAAGTCAAACCTCAAGTTAGGTTTCGATGCATCAATTTCTTCGTGAGATATCGGGGGAAGAAATTTCTTAACATACACACACACACACACATACAACATTGGACGTCATTGCCAAAATTTGAAAGTAGACTCTCCGGGAGCAAGTCGCAAAGATACGAAGAGATTTCAAGTATTGTTTCGACCGGTTTCAATATTTTCCTTCCACACTCTATGAAATTGGAAAGTAAAAAGTATCAACCGAAATATTTTCATATAGTACATATAAAAAGAATTGTTATAAACATAAAGGGAGGAAGGAAGAAAGGAAGAAAAATTGAAGGGAGGAGAAATATGTTATTCATATTCTGACCATTGGTTTTCCGTGGTTTCCGGACGGTACTTAACGAATAATCTAGTTGCAGTCATCATTTTCCAACCTCATCCGTATTGCATTTCGCCATGTCAACTTTCAGCAAATCCAAAAAAATCAATAACCATCTCTTAGTTTTTCAATCAATCATTTATGTATTGTTTAGAACATTAACCAAGTATTCTTGAACTACTCCTGAACTGGAGATTAAAATTTAATTCGTAAATAGTAAATTCAATGGTATAGTACGCACAACTCACGGAAATCCAGGGCTCAGTTAGTGGCGAATGGGCTTCCATCCCTGAAAAAATTTTGAATATAATTTACACTGCATTTTAGTACTACAAGTAAATAAAATACTTTTAAATTGATTGATACAATAATTTAATAAATATAATGGCACAGGATTAGAAAACCAATAACCATCAGGTAGTGTTGTACGTAATGCAAAAGAAGCAATCCAGAAAATAATATCTTAGATTAGCGCCCAACATTGGGTGAATACAGTTCGAACAGGAAAGCACAGAATTGACAGGTAAACGCTAGTCCAAATGACGCAGGGTGGCTAAAACATATGTAAGCGTCTGTGTCATGCCAAGTGGAATAGGCATTAGTTTTCATTTTTCAACACAAAATTTGGTACAAATATGAGAAAATCATAGCAATGATACAAACGTTTACCATATTCATAAGATGGCACTGTTGTTTAACTTACAATTTGGAATTTTATCAATGAGTCGCATACATGAAAAGAGAATGTAACCTTACAGAGAGTTAAAACCCTTCGCCTTGTTTTTTTCTGACACTTATGAAAAATGACATCGTTTCAGTTAATTTGCGGTCATTCTTACATTTATCGTACCCTATCCCTTTCCTGTTTGTACCTATTTATGAAGAAAATGATCCCTCACTCTCTGTAGATGAGGAAAGTATATTTTGACTTCGGATCCATGACCATTTCTCATTACTAGTCGATGAACACAGTTAATAGAAAAAATATAGTATAAGGTATTCCCAAAAAGTTTTTATAACACATTTTGGAATATTTTAATCACAATGTCTGAAAATCTAACTTATAATCCAGAGTAAAGTGAGAGAAGTTCCACGTATCTCATTTATTTTCTTTGAAAAAATATTCTTATTGTGTAATATTACAGAAATCTTAAAAATAATAACAAACCACTGTCTTCTAGGAATTAAAACCGTTAACAGATAATAAAAAATAGGATCGCATTAATGTCACTCACATATTACAAAACAAATAGTTTCTGCATGCGGAAACTGTTTTGTCTAATATGTAAGGGACTTAAAATGTTTCTTTCTCTATATATTATCTGTTAACAGGTTGTTCTTCTCAGTTCTGTTAATCAAATCATTCAATTTTCCAATTATATTATTTTCCACGCTTAAATTCCCTTTAGATTACTTTTATAAATTAAAGAAATTAATAACAATCTATTTTGTATCAAAAATTAGGAAATAAATATGTAATATGTAAAAGAATGAGTAAAAATATGAGTTATAATGTTCTTTTTAACGAAATATAAAATATCATGACCTCCTGTGTACTAAGTTCGACACCCGTTTTTTCTGTAGTTTTCCTTAATGGTCATCTCAAAATGAAACTTAAACTACAAAGACCTTGAATATCTCTGTAACTGTATCAAGAATTATGTCATCAAAGCAATTGTTTACTCATTAAACTAACAAAAAATATTTTGGGTTTTACCGAGAGTAGCCAACCATTGTTGGAATTGATTTAGTATTGGGAACGGCAGATAATACGATGAAGGTTTTGATTTTATGTGAACTTGGATACATCCTTGTCATTATTATTTATTTTTAAACCTGACGGTATAGTGGGTGTGGAGTGGTATAGTTGCCACAATTTCAGTTGGCGGAGCTGACAACGGTCCACTAGTATCTTTTTGCAAACATCTCGCTGTCAGGCATGAATAAAAATCAGGCATCTCACTATCAGACGTCTCTTACACGATGGACAGCAGCAAAGGACGGAAGAGACTTGTTTAAATTTATAACTAATGTGACTTCGTTAAGAAAATTAAATGATTTAAGCCGAACATGCCTGACTGGACGCGGGAATTACAACAATTACTTGTATAGATTTGGCATAGCAGAGGTCCGAAATTGCATCTGTGGAAATGGGGTGGAGAATGTTAATCATATAGCATATGAATGCAGGATAACGGAGGCAGAGAGGGGAAGATGGTTTGACAAAATTAAGACAAAGGGTTTACTAATTTGAATGACTGGGCATTTTTAATTGGAAGTGAAAGAAAATATACTGTTTATGAATTATGTAACAGAAATTGTAACAATACGTAATGCAGCAAAGAACGAAACGTAAGGAGACAATAAAAAAAAGATGATGATACAAATATAAGTGGAAGGATCAAAGTGAGGCAGTCGTGGATAGTAGAAAACCAAATACAAGACAGAAAAGAAAGAAAGCTGAAACGAAATGAATCGCTTTATTTTTAAGGTAAAAAAGAAACACAGGTGTATATGTAACCCTGGTAATGACTTTGGCACAAGAACCCTGGTACAAGGTCATGATGAATTTGTGTACTTGACAATATCTCTTACAGGCGTCTTTATGATATATTGCTAGTATCTGAATTAAGCGTGGGCGTTCATCACACAGGGCAGCGTGAGTTGGCTAAGCAACCTTCCGAAATTTACAGTCCAAACTTTCAATTTTTTTGCGGAAGAAGCTCCCCAGGACAAAAATGGTTCAGTACATTTTCACCGCAATGAGAGCCGATCGTAAGATCTGTTTATGCTGTAGGAGTGACAGAGGCAATATCTTTTCGGTGCATAGTACGCAATAAGCGCTCGAAGTGATCAGTAGAGCGCTCCGTCAACTCAGCTTGCGACAATTCTAACCTCATCGCATCCACCATAGCCCTGGGAGAAAAACGATGTTTGGGAGGATTTGTTTGGTTTTTTTCTCTCATGTAGAACATGAGTTCTCGTTTCCGCGATTAGAATATTGAGAATATGTCCTGAGTAATTGATTATGGACCATAATTTTACTTGAACCAAAAATGAATATTGTCGCGGTTGGAGATTCTATGTATTTTATTTGTTTTATGTCTTTTGGCGAGGTTTAGTCCATGAGACCTACTCTTCCACCTAACCGTTGCACTTTGGAGAGGGAATGGGGAAGAAGAGATGTTGGGCTACCGGGAACCGACATTTGTCTGATCTAGGTGAGGGAACATCAGCTGAAAACCTCACCTAGCTCGGTCGAACAGGATTTGAACCAACGCTCTGCCGCATAGCGAGATCGTGGAAGCCAAGGCACCACCACTAGATCACCGCTGAGAGCATGTGGTTATCAGAGCTATTAAAGATTAGGTGATGCAATTGAGTATATGCTGTGTTATTTCTCTAAAAGTTTTAAGACTGCTGGAATCCATACTAAGTTGAGTATAACGGGGGATCGATTTCGTGCTCTTGTGCGTGGTAGCGGTACGTGGGAAGCAAAGACGCAATTCACAATGTAACGAGTCATTCTTGTCATTCATCAATGCCCTGCTCGAGAAGCATTCTGCGAAAACGTGGAGGACATTTGCTTGCACTGGGACAATAATGGGCTTCGTCCACGACAATCGTGTCTCTACCTCACATATCAAACCAAACGATAAGAAGGAGTTTCAAGTAGATCACAGATTACAGAACCTCATGTGACTCATTTAAAAACAACTCTTTCTCCTGTGATGGTTGATATACAGACAAAAAAAAGATATAAATAGAGATGAAAAATCAAAGACAAAAATGACACATGCCTTGGAATTTTATAATTTTTTTATTGTAAGAGGAGATACATGATAATGTTCATCACTTTCAAAGAGTTCTCTGACATTCTGTAAGGATTTTCTTATGCAAAACTCATTTTCCTAAAAAATTACACATTAAAAAATACCATTCGGTGCGAAGTATAAAAATCTCTATTCTCAAAAATTATTTTTATTTACAAATTCTGAAATATTTTACCCATTTATTGGTTAAACTAGGAGAAGCACAAAAATATAATGAAAGGTTATGCTCTTTTTTAAATTAATTGAACATATTTCTTAGTGTTTATGTTGACATTATCAATCATTTCATTATTTTGAAACGTATCAATAAAACAAGATTTCTTGCTTTTTTAACATACCAGGAGTTCGAATTTGATGCAGTGCACTAGGGTTCTCAAAGTTACCATTCTCATGCTATCATTGACTACCGAGACACGACGATTCATTCCATTGTTTTATCTTGTGTTGTGATATTACAAGATATGTACAATTCTGTACGAGTAATGGTACACAAAAAATGTATGTTCCAAAAACTAAACCTAAGTCTTATGCTCTTAAATACAGAAAATACGAACTAAAAAACCTGGGTGTAATAATAATAAATTTATTGTCAAAAAACAGTACAAACTGCGTATGACCACGTGGAGGGAAAAAAACTAAGTTCCTAGATATGATAAAAAGTTAGCTGCCAGTTATAATACTAATAGAATGTCAATATGTTTGTAATTTTAAGCAAAAACTTACATGTACAAGTTATGGGGCAAGTTATGGGTGATGGGGCAATTATGAATTCGGATTTAATGCTTGAAAATATATATGGATGCACAGGTGTAGTCCTTGCAACAGACAATTTTTTTATGTATCTGTGTTATTGACGTACTCAGGGATTATACGTCGACGTGAAGATGGGGACAACCTGGAAAAGGGATGGATGTTGATGATTGTTAGCGGCTGTTAAGATTCCTTTGGTGATGGAGAAAGGCAGTTTCTGTAAACGACGTGAAGACTTTCGGGACAATCATGGCTTGAAGGTTTCATCGTGAGTTAGCGGTCTTCTTTCGAAATCCTGTCTCCTCATTGGCTGCACTCACGAAGTGTAGTATTTCCGAGACATTTTGTTTTTGCCCATTGAAGTATTTGATGAAACATATCCACTAAAAATCTAAAAAGAAAATTAAATGTCCGAAAAACATTATCCGAAGTATCACTCAGAGAGAGTAAACACCAAATAGAACAAAAGTCTTAATAATAATGGATAATTTAATTTTAAAGTCATTCTTTCATCTAACTAGCTAATTGTATCCATGTTTTATGAATATTTCAGAATAAATTACAATTAAAAGTCTTAAAGACTGAACTATTGCTTCAAATTACTCAAGTTATTGAGGAGTATAATTGATTTATGAATTTTATACTGTTTTATCACACAGTATTATAAACTATTATGAAAGAAAAACATGGTTTAATTTGTATCTATGATTTAAAAGAACAATACTAACCAGATTTTTTAAAAACGTTTGATTCATTTGAAATACGCCAGAGCATGTAAATGTATGGTGACCGAGCGCAATGGTTTTGTGATTCATATGTCATATCTCGGAAAAAGTAATATATTTTTCAAATATTGTGTGACATGGATATAAGTGCCAAAAATACTACGGAAAATGTATTACGAAATAAACCAAATTTCTAAAATATGAGTGTTTTAAAAGTCAGTATATATTTTAAAGCAAGTATTTTCCCCATAAGATGTAATGTATTTCACCATCAATAATCATTGCAATTGTTTCATTTACATTGTCCATGTTTTTTTAATTGAAATCAAAATGAATAGAATATATTTCGGGCATTAGTGATTTAATTCCACTTATTAGAGTACTAACGTTAGTTTATAGTAGTGTACCTAGCAATTTCTTCCTTTCGTACACTGTATTTGTAGTTAACAAATAAAAAATTCGTAGTTTTCATGGTGGAAGAAAAATGAAAGCTGGGGAAAAGCTACCTCAGCCGCCTTTCAGATTTGTTTCATATATATTGCACGGACTTAAATATATCACATTTGCACATTAAATTTCCACTTTTCTTCACCAATCAGACGTGAGTATTCACCCCAGATTATTCTCGTTGCAGCATATTATTTGATTATACTTTGTAATTAATTAATAGCAGTGCTAAAACTTACATTGTTTTCTTTTTAAACTACATTCAAAATGGTTTGATCAATATATTTTAAAATAACATTCCGCGGTTTTCTAATGACGAGTGGACAATGAAAATTTTTGTAAAAATTGCCATAAAGTGTTATGTGCACACAAATTCAGGTAATGTAGACAAAAGGTAGCTATATTAATCTAATGTATGCACATATTTCTTCCGTGTAACGAACCTCGTACTCGTAGGTACGTGTGAAACCGGTAATTAGGTGCACACATTATTATGTACCTTCTGGTTCACTTATCTCCAGTATGGGGATGTCTCTCAGGTCTTCCGAGGTTAGGTCTGGATGGAAATGGTGTACGGTTGTGGAAGGCGAACGGGTGGTGTAGTGGTTAACACCCCTGCGATCAAAACACGAGCCCCCGGGTTCGATTACCGACTCGTCGTAATTTTCACCTGACCGAAAGTTGTTATATAATCTAATGTATATAAACTTATTTGATATCTTTTTAAGTAACGTTGAGTTTTGATAAGGAGATTTTTGAAAATGTATATCAAAAATAATTTGTTTTGACACCATACGACTAGTTTGACTGTATGTACACGTAGTAGTATTGCTATCTTCCAGCCTTGCAAGATGACTTAAATGATGCTGTGAAGGAATGCTGAATTTTAAATCATATTTATTCTTCTTAGGAGGAGAAAGGGGTGGTTGAAAGTCGGGGACGGTTCCCTAACCTTCATATCTACCAAATCTTTCTGCGAGCTTAATGGCCACGCCCATACCAAGTGTACAATCCCAGAGGACGGGCGTATTTCGCAATTTCCATATAAATTGAATTCCATTTTCTCGCTCTTCTTTTCGCCAAGTACCTGGCGAGTTAGCTTGAGAGCTTAATCTTTGATGAACGCCCTTCGTCCAACGCGATAGAGAACTCGTAAAAATGGAATGAAGCAATGAATCAGTGAAATCTTACTCTCTAAGTATTCTAATTACCTACACTTAAACTTATCCCAGCTTTCTTTCTTCTCCCTTTTATTAATTTTTTGAAATTAAATTCTTCTTCAATGGAACTTTGAAGAACTTAACTTGATGAAAAGGCACCTTCCTTCATATTATGTAGTCAACCTTGGGGAGAATTTTCTTTTGTTCCATTCAAAGTACTCGTTGATGTTTTGTTGGTTACATAATCTCAAAATCAGAATAAATGACGTTTATAAGCCCAATTAATGTTCTTTTGACTGTATTTTATTGCAAGTAAATCAGTAGAGCTTCAGCAATATCAGTATCAGTATAGCAAGTAATCAGTAGATTCATGAGGGTTCGGTATCATATTGCCAATAAATGTTTTCATCTCTGCAGTATGGATCACACGTAATGCCCTCAGAACTAAAACTGCAAATTTATATTCACGAAGGGAAGCACAATATAAAGCATGTTGAACGTCCAAACAAAATATATGATAACGTCAATATTTGATTTGTCCTGATAAAACATCCCGCCCTGAAAATTGTATGAGAATTTTTTTCCTTTTATTATCTTCGTCGCCTTGCCAAAAGTTTCTTTTTATTTAAATGTTACGTCTCCCCGACATGAACATAAAAAGGGATTAAACATCTTGGATTATAAAAATGCATAAATACTCAGGAGGAATATGGATTACTTCAGACTCAATCGAATTGTCTCTTAAAAATATTTTTGAAGGACGTTCTCCGCAATTTCTCAAAACTCGAATAGATATCATACTACTGTATTAGTTCCAGCTTGGGTTTATAATTAACGCGAGAAAATGTGAAAATTACGTACATAGTTTCAGTATTTTGTTTTTCATACACGCATTTGCAATTTTCTACAATTATATATTATACAAATCGGTAAAGGAAGAGTAAGTATTTAGCTGAAGAAGCGTTAGGGCGGCATTGTCGGCGCGTGTCCAGCCGAAGAACAAGGCTGTCAGGAGAATGAACCGCCCCATGGCATGAGAAAACTCTATCTGCGCCTAATTTATTTCTTAAACCTCAAGATGGGAATGCAAATGATCCCCTGTGGAGAACAAATGGCTGCCAGCGTTCATCAGATGGCTGCGTCAGACCGCTCATTAGAATAAAGCTTGACGGCACATTTTTCAGATCGAAACCGATACGAACTGTCCGCCAACGAGATGATCAAGTCAGCTAAGTCTTTCTATAATACGTATTTGTTTTATTTCTTTTGTGTTTTGTTTTCTGAACTTCATTAGACAATGGAATATTATAATTTGTAGTAGTTAAAGTTGTGAGCATGTTCATTCTATTACTACAATTATTGATAAGGTTTTATTATCACGACAGACACACTTCATGGCAGACTTTCATTCACGGTAAGAGACGCGTTTAGGTCACTTGGGTTTCCTTCCACGAAGCTACGAATCCTACAAACGCAACTGCTATCACGTTGAGAGTTAAGGTTCCGAAAATTAGCTTCTGGAAGCACGCTAAACGCAATTGTGGGCATTCATCACTTAGCGTGCACGGTCTTAGTAACTACTAATTACAGTCCTGTTACTGTTGGAAAAGAGAGGAAAAATTTAAAAAATAAGGAATGATATATAGCTTTGATTGTAAGAGGTATTAAGAAATATATCGTTAACGATAGTGTATTTCCTCAGTGTGACTTGTTTTAAAAAAATATCAGCGTTATAAACTTAAAGAAGATCTTCTCTACAGATTTCTTTGACGATGTAATTTCAGAAACTCCTTTTAAACATAATCTTAATCAGTTCAAAGTATATTGGAATATATTGGAAAGATATTACTCAAAATATATTTAAAATATACAGATATATTTTAATTCTCTTTGAGATGAATAAAAGTATGAGTATAAAAGACTAAAAGTATAAACTTTCAGAATTAGACTTTTATAAAATGTACACCTTGTATTCAGTGTAATAAAGTGCAATATTATGCCAATATATATTATTTCTCAGAGGGTGTTTGATAACATTACCCAGTACTGTTCATTTATAAATTATTTAAATCACAAAAACATTAAACTTAAAACATACATATAGAAAAGTAATTTAACATCTCACCTTTCCAATTCCTTCACCCAAGTCTTATAATATACACGATGGTTTGAATAACATAAAATAAGACATGAAATGAACAAGTGAATCTATGCAATAAAGGAACGATTGGTTCTTTGAATTAGATGTCATTCTATGTATTTAGACAGAAACATGGCACTGTAATATATGAAGAGTTGATTATTAAAGTTTAGCAATATTATATGGTATTTAGTATATGGGTTAATATGAATGAGAATGCGAAAATAACGAATAATCTGAAATTTTGTCCAGACTGGTTTTATCAACTGTCGATGACACATATATTCCATCACCCCCGTCATTATTAAGTTTTCATTTTTGAATATGGATGTTATCTGTTAATACAAACAATAGTAAGTGAAACATTCTAGATCAATTATATTAAATAATACTATTCATGAAACTAGAAATGAAGCCATGCTAATGATGCACGCACAGTTTAAGAATGGAAAGCGTTTAGAGTTCAATAGTAGCAAATTACTTCCTGCGCGATTAAAAACAGATATATTAATAACAAATAAAACTAATTTAGTTTGTCTCTCCAACCATATATTTACTTTCGACTGCATAGCAATTATCTTCAGTATTATAAAAGTACAACACTGTATATTAATACTCACAAATAGTTCCAGAAAATATACACAATACTTGAAAGGAATACAAGATGAGTGAATTTCACGTACTAACCTTTCTTTGGTCATGGAAATCTAATTATTAATATAAAGTAATAATCGTCTAGTCCAGACCTGTCATACAAACTAATAATCGTCTAGTAGCATCCAGATAAAAGAAATATATGGGTGACCAAATAAATAGAGGAGAGAGAGGTACATATGGACAGTGGGCAAACGTAGACAATTTTAATTCCTCACCACATAAGCCATTTACTTCAAAATTGTTTACGAGACAGTTCTAGTGTTGTTGTTCCTTCAATACATGTTGTTGAAGATCACGCTTTGTTTCCGAAATAAGAAATCCTCTTTTGTGCTTTCAGAGTTTAGAAGTATTCATTTAATGTCAATTTTAAAACATTCCTTAAGCTCTATGTTTTTGTCAAAACATCAGTTTTTTTTCATCAAAACAGCAATAGTTACGCTATGTTAAATGAATAAAGAATGTCATGTATCCCAACCTGAATTACGTTTTGGTGAGCTACAAATTCAATCCACCAGTGAGACACATGCAGATACATGTGAGGTACATATAGAGAAGTATTACATTTATTTTATAATATATTAACTTTAAGCTCAAAAAATATATATCATTCTGCAAATTATTGTTATTCATTTTACTAATAATCTTTCTTAGTGTGGATCTGTTTTATTTCATCGCAAGATGTAAAACAAAGTTTATTTTCAAACCAATCAATGATTGTTTGCTCAATAACTTATGTAGTAATTTATAACTTATTTTACCTCAATCTAATTAAAAACAAAGTACTTCTCTATTAATGGTCGTTTAGAAAGTTAAAAATATTATACAAATATAGATGTAAATTAAAATCATTCAGGACAACAGGACGAAAATGGTGGGACAGAAATTTTAAATTGAAATAAAAACAAACAAACATGTTCATGCAATCTCAAGCAGTGGATTAACTCAGAGTAGAAAATGAGAAATATCTACTAAAATGGATGGAATTTTGCGCCACTTACAGTAGAATCTCTTTAATATGGAATGCACGGGATTTGGGGCGAATCTAAGAATGGAATTAGCCATACATGTTCCAGGTATATTAAAAAAATATGATAATTTAATCGGTGTTATAAATGTTTTTGAAACAAAAATAACGTGAATAATTTTGTTGGTACCAATGCCTCTTTGTCATATTGAACACTTCTTGTCAATTTAATACCTTTAATGTACGGCATATAAAAGCTGTTGAAACAGAGAGTGTCAGAAAGAATTTCTCAGGTCGTGTCCTTTTCTTTTTATTTCATGTAACAAAAAGAAACTGCAAAGAGATGAAAGAGGGAAAACTGAGCAATTGGAAGATGTTGACAGAAGCCTACTGAGATCGCGTCCTCCTCACAATACCAATCACAAAGGTAATTTCCCTTCGTTAATGTATCCATTGCGTAAAGGGGTAAACTTGGAGTTCCAAAGCAAGTGATCCGGTGTTGTGCTGCGAAAATGTGTAACCATGCGCACTTGGCAAAGCGTCCGAATTCCCGTCGGTCCACTCGCGGGCTACGACGCCCTCTCAACACGCGGTGGGCTGTATGAGCCGGCGTATTTTCCCACCTCCTTCGTCCAGAATCTCCGCCCTCCCCTCTGCTCTTCCCTTGACTCACCATCGCCACACCGCAATACCACCACGTCAAAAGCATTCCAGCGTATGGACGGTTTCGACGGACGCTCGCCGCTGCAGCCATAGCGAGCTTCTCCGCCGACATCACTACCACCTCCCGCACTGACCTCACGGCAATTGCACTTTCCTCCGGAGAAACTAACACCGACAAGTCTATCACTAACATGTGCACCGTTACCTACATTTCTAGTGCTGAAGTATTCACCTCCTTCGTGAGATTCGTCTCTAAATACCCTTCTTCTGTTGCCATGGATCTCATCAACGCGTCCACCGACATTGCCCGCGTTGCAAACCACATGTCTGCCCAAAAATCGCGCGCTTCGCGAGACCCGGTCGGGCAAAGCTTTGTGCCTTGTGGGCCTCCAGTGGGTTGTGCGCTTGCATCCTCCTTTGCACTCGCTCTCTACGAAAGCAGACGCCGCTGGTTGAATCTTAGAGAAGACAATAAACAGTTAGAGAATTCAATGACGTGGGCATGTAAAATTCTGGGATATTTCATAGTGGATTGAAACGTATTATTTTGTAAGATCAAAGCTCTCCTCAACAATGTGCGCATTTACGTTGATTTAACGAAATCGAGTTATAAAATGAGGGTTATCGATTTTAACGTCAAATTAATTTTAAAATAATAGTTATTGTAGTGTAAAATGAATCTGATCAACCAATTATGTATCAATTTGATCAGGCGCACAATTTTCCCCTTTTGCTATATGGTTTGATTCAATGTTTGTCCAAGAGTAGTAGTGTTCTTTTGTAAATAGTGATACAAAACTGTGCGTTTACCTACCATAATCATGGCCGTAATACACAATGTTCAAGATATTTTATAATTTTATCAATTTCTTAATTTAAAATAGTTTTCAAAACATCAGAGTACTTTGTAACATAGATGCATTTCTGTAGAAACTAAAAACATTTTAGCTAAAGTAGAATGATATGAATACATTTACATTCTTGTAAAATATCTTTCAAAAATAATTACCAAGGAAAAGTATGATTCTCATTTACTATTCTTAAACCTATTTGCGTTATTCAGAATAAGCATACAAACACGTCCAAGATGGCATCTCCTCCAGCATATCGTTAAATTTCTAGTAGTAATTGAGTTAATGTAGGCAATTTATATGGCCATCTCGAATGGAAATAACTTTCCAGATCTTATGTTTTCCTGATCTTTTCCGATCAAAGTATATTTAAAAAACGCACTACAATTAAAGAAAGTTTTTATTAATATAAGATAGGTACAACTCGATAGAAATAAAAATATGTAAAAGTTGGACGTTCTAAAATAATAATAGTGTTAAGGTTCTTAAGCTTATTCTGTGTTATGTCATAATTTCTACATTTGAAAATTCATCATTAATTACAGCACCTCTATCTGTATCAATTTGTTAAGTTCTCTTTTAAAACATAGAATTAACTAAATGTTGTAGTCTCACAAATTACTATAGACGAAAGTTGAAAGATAAAGCAATGTATACCAAATGTAAACAGCCGTAAAATATTTCATATTCTGGACAAATATTACAGAGTATGAAATTCCTTATTATGTTCAAGATGTTTTCTACTAAAGTCTCGTACTCCCTGACCAGATGAAGGTGTAAGTTGGATAGCTTGTGCGCATATGGTTTCTAATGGTACAAAGGTCATGAATATTTAAACTTGTAATTTCATCATATTTTCCACTCACTCAACAACTTTATCTTAATTCTCATCTTTCATCACCATTTTCCTAAGTGCGTTGCGTTGTCTTCAGCAAAGATACGTTCTATAGGCAACATGCGTTAACCAAAAACTATCATCCTCCTTCATTGTAGATCTCAGATAAAATGAAAGAATTGTAGAATAAAAAATAATATTTTATTTCAGAAAAATGGAAAAACGTTTTGTGAGATGACTTTATTGTTAAAAACTTTCACATTTGCAAATGTATTAACACTTGCACAAATTATCTGTGAATTATTTTTAACTTTCAACAGTATGCACTTCTCTGCGTAAAACATTCAAGAATAAAATAAGTCCGAAGATCCTCGCTGGCAATGTAATCCCCTTCAGTGTTGCCCAGCTCCTTGCAAGGACGCTAACAGTGCGCACAGGGGTGGGTCAGCGTTGGCGGAGCGGCAGATTTAAAGGGTGGGCGGGGCTGTAACGAGGCCCGCCGGGTCGCTGGATTGCGAGTTACAGCCCCCGGGCGACTCGCCACCCCCGCCCATTAGTGGTACAGGAGTCTCTCACTTCCCCCGCAAAAAGCTTGAGCGTGCTGTTCCTGCCCTTGTCTGTGGCGGTTACGGCACACTGCCGCAGGTGTTCTTCTGGTTTTACTGTATCCTTAGGAAGCCGCAACAGTTGCGGTCATTGTCTCCTTGTGCTCAATGTCTTTCGGCACTTTTTTCTAAATTCTTCTCTGCGTCGAGGTATGAGGTGCAGTTTATTACTCATTGAATAAACAATTTTATGTAATACTTCTAGCCAATCCCAACCACGTGTGGATAAAATATTTTTTATAATTTGGCGGTTTTACAAATAAACTTGCGTTACTGTATCCCCTCCCTGCGCTCTTCGTAACATATGATCTTTTATTTTAATTAATAACTTCTATATTCCATACACATTCAAGTTTTCTTTATATGTACTTTGTAGTCTTATTCATACGTATTCTGCAATTCATACGACACACGCCATAGGGGTAATTTGTGGAGGATATAATAGTTCGTTTTCGAAAATTCATTTATAAACCAGTCATAGCTATTTTTTAGGAATAGTTCAAGTTTTTGAAGTTATATGCCCATAGAATTAGAATAATTAACAATTCTTAAGTATTTTTCATTAAAACGTGAAAGATATTTCCACCAATTATCCTTACATCTTTATTTATAGATGTTTTATGATCAAATTTTGTACCATGGAAGTTCTACTCAAAAATCATCCACAAACAATAAAGCAGCGTAGAAGAGTATCTCTAGTTCAGATGAACAACTTGGAACCATGAAAATTTTTCTTAACACATGCATATCTATATTCAGGATGTTTCAATAAGAAGATTAATCTCAATTATCTCCTACACTATTAAGAAATTGGAATGAAGTTTTCACAAAGAATGATATGAAGACAATCATTTACTTTAAAAATAATTTGTAACTTTTTCATTGGCACACATACTGATACTTGTAGTGATTTTATAATAGAAGTATATATTATTTTCGTCACTACATTAAATGCTGAAAATATAAAAATAAAAAGATATAACATGTTAAATATGAGAAAGAGCGTAGTAACAGCACAGAGAATATTTAAACGTTTCCAAAGACAGAATGGCATTGCATTGCACCGGACGAATTCCGTAATGTGTTTATTTCGTTTGTCGACATCATAAAATGTTTAAATATTTGCAAAACTGTATATGCAAATTGTTCGTTCAAATGTAATAAAATTTATATCTTTATTATTTGTCTTGAGCACAAAAGTTTGGCTGAAAAATGTACACAGTTCCGTAAAAAAAATTCGTGGAGTTCAAATTTACCATGGACTATGTAATAAAATAAGCAGGAACTTTTTATTACGTTACGTTTCATATTGGGAATTATAATAATGTTTTTTTACGGATGACTAGAAAGAATAAAATACAATATTGCTACAATTTAAAATTTTATGGTCATTGCGTAACGTAGATTTGGAACTCTCGTTCATTTAACGTTCACTGGGATGTTCGCTATTTAAACAACACTTCTTCCCCCTATTTCACTCTTCAATATATTTTAAAGTCGAAGAGTGAAGACTTCATAACATATAAGAATATACATATAAATTCATGTAGCAAAGATTCTTTGTGTCTTCTTCCTTCTTTCTGAAAGAACACATCAGTTTTAGAGAGAGAAATTCAGTAGATGCATTTCTGTTCTCTTTGTAACAAAAATTAGACTAATAAAGTGTCTTCAAGTTACAATTGAGGAAGTTGGAGTAAGTTTGGTGGAGATGTAACAGATAAATTATGAACACGATTTGCACATGGATGTTCGTAAAGGGGCTTCACAAAGACGATTTACGACAATCTTGAAAAATTACCTGAGTAACTTAAAAATTACTTTATATAATGGACCAAAGCAATTTTCATATATTGCGTTGAAACACGTCAGAAATACAATTAAAGAATGGAGTACAATATTTCATGTACTTTATTACCAAGATTCCTCCGGACAGTGAACTTATTTCCCTCAAATTAGTAAATAAATCGCAAAGAAATTGATTCACATGTTTTCATATTATACTAATATACTAACAAATATTAATTCTGTTGGTGTAACCAGTGGAAAGACAGTTATCATAACGCATTCATTGTTGACGAAATTAAGTGGTTTAAATTAAAAACATCTAATATTTTAAAATTTAAATTTAGATGTATTTTAGAGACCAAAAGTTGTACTCCTGAAGTATATGTCACTGTATATTGTCTGAATTGTTTCAAAATTATAAATCTCAAAACTTTGAAGATCTATACTATTTACCAGTTGATATATTATAGATTATA
This sequence comes from Laupala kohalensis, assembly GCA_002313205.1. Taxonomy (NCBI): domain Eukaryota; kingdom Metazoa; phylum Arthropoda; class Insecta; order Orthoptera; family Trigonidiidae; genus Laupala; species Laupala kohalensis. Next base: position 274,638 of record NNCF01133308.1, on the reverse strand, counting down.
ATTGCGAATTACATTGGATTTTAATATAGGTTGATAACTCTAGGAATATAAGAATAAGTAGAGAGATAACCCTGGTGATAAAAAATTTAGTCAATTAAGCAGCAGAAATGCATGAAGTCAACAATTTACGATATATCCAGAAAAGTATTCTTATGTATTTCCGAAAGAATAGAATGAAGTGAAAAAACATTTGCACGGGTACAGAGAAAAATACAAAAAAGTCTGGACAATATACGTTGTGTTGCAAAGTGAATGGATCATGTGAATATAAGCCATAATAATGTAATATCATATACATTAATACGCAAATGTCACAGATAATTTGTGTTCCTTTTGTACGTTACAAGACGGAGCATATCAAAGAAATGAAATATCGTACGTTAGAGCTATAGAATGTGTGACGATGGATTCTTAACGTTTCTACTTTCGCCATTTCCTTTGCGAGATAACGGCATTGAAAAATTACGCCAAGGAAGGGAGAACGTGGTTTATTTATTTCTACAGGATGTTACTTGAATACTTCAGTCCCAACAAATGACAGCTCTGACGTATGTGACCATGCTGTTAGATTCATTCAATTTTCCGTGCAATTTAATCGCGCGTGTTAAGCTAGAAAAAAATTATTTACTGACAACAATTATTTACAAACACAAATGTCATAAGACTAGATGCAAACGCTCCCGAAAATTAGCACTGAGCGTTATTTTCCGGGATCAGTAATCAAAAAGTTGATGAACAATTGACTAATTGACTCTGAGGAGAAGTCTTGGTTGAGTGACTAATACCCTTGACTTACATATGTTTTGGTATGTTGTAATTCTGGAGGGTTTT
>NNCF01133308.1:249532-273722 GCA_002313205.1 Laupala kohalensis | reverse complement strand
ATATATATATATATATATATATATATATATATATATATATATATATATATATATATATATATATATAAATCGGTCGGAGAAAGCGAGACCGACTACGACCGAGACGATTCGCAGGGAACAGAGTACGGAAACGAAGTTTTAACTACACGATCGTCTCTTTAAAACAAGGAATTTAATTGTGTTGTTTTTTCACCCTACTCTATAGTAATGGATGCAAACGCAAACTTATAATTTCGTCCATTTTCAATGATTGAAAAATTGTGAATGTAATTTCATTAGTAATAAGTAGAATATTTAATACTTACATATGTTCCATTAAGAATTGTGTATTGCACATTTGTGTTTTTAATAATCCTTTACGAAATTGTTATATGTTACCTCACACCTACTCTCTGTCTAATTGTGAAGGAGTGTTTCCATCGTCAATGGCCAGGTGAAAATCACGACGAACTGGACTCGATTCTGAGACCTCCTGCTATGGAGTATGATGTGTACGGACTTCGTAAGTCGAGGCAGGTGATGCACTGCACAGTACACCTGCGACCCTAGCAGGAAGTCATGGGTTCCAGTCTCAGTCCGTCACAATTATTATTTCGCGATGACGAATTTGACGATGTACAATCATTATATTTTTGATGATATAGCAACAATAGTAAATAACCATTATTTATTTTTCTACGTATTTATAGTCTACTTTGAAGAAATTCGTAATACATGATTCTGAATAGCTCCTGAAAATTGTTAAACTATTCAATTGTGCTTCGACATATACATGTCCATTATGAATAGAACATATTATATTTACAATTAATACGTGATAGTTCATATCGCTGCGTGCTACCAAATGCAAGAATTGTATTGCCTTATTTTATATAAATCTCTTACATATTAAATGAACTAGATATAATTTTATCTCATTGTTGGTTTGTTTATTATATCCTGAGACGATTTTCCTCCAGTCGTCCACGGGTTATGCGTTTTATTCAAATTTCGATCTAAATCTAACCAAAATCCAAAGACAAGAATAATTCTTGAATGAGCAGTTGTAAAAACGATAGTTTTGAACCCAAAAAGTGAGGTGTACTTTTTCAAACTTTAAAATTAAAATAAAGCAATTGTGCCTTGAATACGTGAATTTACCACCAATGTGACAATCAAAACAAAAATTCATAAGTATAATTGGATTAAACGCAAAATATTCAACTAGATGGTTGTATTTGGAAATTTATTAACAACATGTGCGTTTGACAATCAATAAAACAATACTCATATAACAAAATAAAAATAAATCTAGAGGAAACTGGCTGTGAAAAATCTAAGGTCTGTTCCAAACGGTTGAAAATTTGAGTACTTACTTTTATACATATAAACCAATATTGTTTTGAAGAGTTTTTCAGATCATTTCCGACAACCCAAGCTCACTTGACGTGGAATTTCTCGCATCATATTCTGTCCCTAATGTCCCTTTATAACATTTTCTGAAGACATTTCGAGCTATTCACAAATTGGGTGTTGTTAAAAGTAGCAGGCTGTAAAATGTGTCATCCTTATCCCATTCAAGTAGCTATAGTATAAGTTTTTATTTGTGTGCTATATTTAAAATATTTTGAAATTCTGGACAGAATCTTGATGTATTTGTTGGTTTTAATTCTAATGTTGGGAAAGATAAAAATTATATTCCTAAGTTTTTTCGTTAGAAAATTCATCGAAAAGGTTTTGAACTTTTGTTCCAAATTTTTCAAAACTAGGAATACAGTTATATTTGAACTTCCAATATCATCAACGTAAACATTAGAAATTTACAATCCCTCCCTTAAAAACCAGCAACCTGGAGCGTAGCGTAGTGGGTGTATGAGAAGCTGTTGGCAACGTAGTGTTCCTGTCAGCACTCCGTCAGGCAAGTAGATCCGCGATGCGACTCGACCGAAGCAGGCAGCGGCGGCGCGGTGCGGCACGGCGCGACAGGCTGCTTGGTGGGTTGCGTAGCGAGGCGAGGCGAGGCGAGGCGCGGTGCGGACCAACGAAGCGCTGTCGCTCGCGACCCGGGCCTGCCTGATCGATTTCCCCCCGCTCCTGCTGCACTGTGAGCGGCTAAAGAGCACCTGCCATTTCAACGGTCGACCCCCTTCCAATGCGGCCCATACCAGCCACCCGCCCCCCAATGCTCAGCGACCGACCGACCGGTCTCTGCCCACTCGCTCGCTCGCCCTCCTGATCGCCTGGTCGCCCCCACACCAACCGTCCGTAGTCTGTCCATCCCACATTCCCACGCGGTTGACCTGGATCATAGCGCAAACTCCTCACTCACCGTAACTGGTTTTGTGCGTGAAATTTTAATTTTTTTTGTTCTTTGATGAAAATATATTTACTTTTTCAGATTGGTTCAAGGATTGGCTCGCTGAAATTAAAATTATTTTGGATCATACCCGTCGCAGGGATAGAGATTGTTTCATGATAAAAACGGAGTGATTTCCCGTAATTATTACTTTGTAATCTCAACTTTTCGCCATTATAAGTGTATATTACATTATCAAATGAAGTCAGTTTGAGTTTGTAACTTCCCATAACACGCAACAAAAAAAACTTTCATTAGTATAAATATTGTGCAAAATAGTTTTATATAAGTCAGTACACTTTAGTGAAGAAAATATCCCCTAATATTTATTATAAATTACTATCATTATGTATATAGGTTTTTAAGATCAGAGAAATTTGAAACCTTAATATTATTTCCGATGTTAATGTGTATAAGATAAACTTTTAACAGTTAAGCTTGGTCTTACATTCCCTAACGCTTATAACTTTCTCGTTAACTGTTAGAGCGGTATCTAACTAACTCGGGGTAAACTATTAGAGACCTTTATTTTTCATATTAATTGTGGAAAATATGCGACGAGACTCTGATTTAAACGAGTGCACGATAAAACGGTACATTTTCACTGACACAACTGTTCCTAAAAGATTTGTTGAACGTTCCATTTTTTTAAATCCGACAAACAAATAAAAATAGTAAATCTTCTCTCACATTAACCTTTGTCAGGAAACACGTACTAGCTGAGTTATTTACGAAACAATACGCGGAATCGTCAGTGCAGTACACTATCAATGGTATGTAGTTCAAATAATGAAACATTTAACAACAATTTTAATTATTCTTTATTATTCTCCCCTTTAATTATTATTTGTTGCTATCTGCGGTTTATTTATGTATTTTGATTCACATTTTAAACTTAACGACTTTCGACTCTTCCGACTTTTTGCAAACTTTCAAGGACAAAATCCAGAGGAGAGAAGTACATTTCCATTTGAGAAAGGGGTAAACTTCGTTTGTTTCTTTTAATGGAATAATAATTGAAAAATTGCGAATACAATTAAGAAATAATGAATTTACGTAAAAAAGTGGAAATTTCGTTTTGCAAAACTTTGCTGTTCACGTCGTCAAATCATCACTATTCCATTAGTTTGTCCATATAATTAACATTGAACGATACTTTAGTTCATTGCCAACAGTAACTATATTAACCTGTATCCATTGTAATTCTTCTCACGGCAAATTAATTAAAAGTTTCGCGGGGGAGAAAATTAATATTGTCTCCGCCAACTTTGCTGGAACCAGCTTAAATTACATTGTGCTAGAGTACGCACTTTCAACTTGTATCTCTCGTTTATGAGTCCCCAGACGCTTTATATTGCTGCAGGGGAGGAGTTGAGGAGTGTGTGAGGGTGTCCCGTAATACAGCCTCTGGGAGTAGGAACACGCGGACAAAGGGCAGATTTTTAAGATTGTAAATGTTTGACGAATATCATTCTAATCGTTACATCTACAATTACCAGTCAAATATGACTGTTATGTGTCTGGTAACTGATTACTCTAATGCTAAAATATGCCATATTACTCTGTGTTTAAGGACGAGGAGACGATTTACGTCTGCATTGAACGATTTTGACATTAAAAAACACGTACGGGTTCAGTGTCATAACACTAAATATGATGGAGTTGCTCGTAATATATTAAAATGTTTGTCAATAACTTGATACCAACTTCTTACATTTGTGTTCAGTGGATTTAAAGGAGATTAGTTAAAAAAGAAATTGGAGTAAAAACTGTTTAATGACGTTGCTAGTTTCTACATAACACACATAAGTACATACGTAGATCAGACTAGTGATTAATGTAGTACGTAAAACTCTACTTAATCCTCAATTTCATAATATTTTATATTAATGCTAATGTTCACGCAACATAATTCGTGAATACTTCGTCTTAATGATTCATATCTTAATTTTCTCAGACTGCACATTTACCTTGAATAAACAAACACATTAAGAAAGACAGTACAAATATTACACAAACGAATTTTTAAAAAATGGTTCAAAAATAGCTTGCAAAAATGACTAATATTACTTTTTCTTCTGTAAAGCATATCAGAGAAATTGGTTATTTTGCAGCGTTATCCAACACTACCTTATTAGCTAGTAAATTGTCGAGACATTATATTTTTTGAACATTTCAAACTAACAACATATCTACTCGGAGGTATTATCCAAATTATATATTTAAAACGATTAAATCTGTCATTATACGAAATGTTGAATTTAAAATAAATTGAATGTCGCTTTGCACCAAGAACTTTCCTTGTTGAGTATTTGTACTTAATTTTTAGGCTATTAACAATTTGTAGTGTATGAGCTCAATCATCTGCATTAGAAGCAGAACAAGAAAAACATGATGTTCCAATGAAACAGTTTTGGGAAAAAATAATAGATTGATTGTGACACCAGCACCTCTTATAATTACTATAATAATATATTAATATTCTTGAGGGTTTGGTTCAATCAATAAAACAAATTATTAACTTGCCAACGTTCTATTTTTATTGAAACTTTCTTCAGGACTAAAAAAACTAGACATGTGAATATTACCATATCTGAATAATTACAACTGATCCAAGAATTAGATTATAAAACAAACATACATTCATAATACAAAATACAATAAGGATAAAGCAAATACATAACTATCTCATATATTATTCCAATTATTTTGCAAGTTATGTTATTGGTAGATAATTGTAATAATTTGAGAAATATTTGTGTATTTTCTTTATCCTCTAATGTAAATGTATGTTTTTTTTTTCTTTTTTAATTCTTGGATAAGTTGTAAATATTCAGAGATGTTAATGTTCACATATTAAATTTAGTTTAGTGTTGAAGAAATTTTCAGTATTAATAAAATATTGGAAAGAATATAATCGGCTTTATTTAGAGGACCAAGCCCTCAAGAATATAAATATGTTGTACATGTAGGGTAAGGAATCCTGAATATAGTATCTTTTACTTCTTATAAATTCCGGGTTCAATTCCCAGGTGGGGCAAGAGAAAATTTGTAGCTTTTCATTTCCATGTCTTAGTTTAAATAGCTGTGATGCATGAAAAGTTCACCCTCTGCGACTAATAACCGCAGTTGTAATACTCAGATACAGCATTCTGGATCCTATCTAGACGCTATTCCTCCGATCTCGGTAAAATTCACGATGTGTCTAGAGAGTAAACTCACACATTATTGCCTTATTGACACTCGTCATTCGTGGTCCTTTGCTGGCCGAAACGAGATACATACAAATTAATGTCATAAGCTGTAGAGTTTTATAAGATACTGTTCTTGAAGGAAGATGGATCTGCACATGCTCGTCTTCTTTCATGTGCAACCCTCTCTCCTATCCACCTCCGTGACGGAGCTGCGAGGTGTCAACACGTTGCCCCTACTGTCCTTCCTTCCTTCCTTCCTTCCTTTCTCTTATGCAGGCTGTGCCGAGGGACGCGTGAGTCAGGAGGGCGTGTGTAGCCCCTGGCGGCCGTAAACCTAAATTAAGGCACGCTAATGGGCGACGATCGCAGACTAATGGGTCCACCCCCTTTGCCTCGGCACTCTCTCTCTCTCTTTCACCACACGCCCACGGCAATAGGCAGCCCACTGTCACCACCACCAGACGTGTATGGGATGGAAATATTTACTCTCAATACAGTGGCTTTATTTTATTTATGACCTGGAAGAAAATGGCTTGAGTTACGTGATAGAATGTAATGAATGCTGAATCGAGATATGTTTCACCTCGAGCAATGTTTTCTAATTATTAAGGGAATTGTTATGGTATCTAAGGGTCCATTATACATTTGTGTACAAATCCATATTGTATTATCACCATGAATATTAACAACTGTTGAATTGAACAACAGGGGATCAGTACTTTGCATTAATTATTTCACAGTTTTGCCATCAAAACAAATGGAACCGTTTGAATCATTTAAATATGAACTAACATTATATTTGGCTAAACTATCTGAGATATTGCATTTTAATTTTTTTTTCATACCTCTTCCTAATCTACGACATTTACAATTTATGATATTGCAACTTTTGTAGGAAAACAAGAGTTTAAAAATTTTCCGCATATCTTTAAGTGGATATACCTAGAATATAGTGTAGAATATTTAAAGTTTTGTTCTCTCTTCTTCCTTTCTCTGATGTGGGGATAATTAGTGTGCTTGTTTTTATAATCAAAGTAATATTAATGCTAAAAAAGTAGAAAAATCTTCCATTTTTATAATTTCACATAATGTGGGTATTATAAATTTGTCGCATAAATAAAATGATAAGTCTAATACTATGAACGCATACCTATACTTTTAAAAGTAACTCATGCTCAATTAGATGCAGTAAGGCAGCGAAGTTGTAAAATAGCAAATGTAGTAAATAATACCATACCTACAATTACATTATTTAATTAAAAATTGTTTCTATAACAATGAAATACGAAAATGTTACGAAATATAGAGAAGATATTTTTTTAGTCATATATTTGTATGTACGTGGTATCTATTCAGGTGCATATTTAAAATCATTTATTTTAACAATTTACGATCAGAAAATAAATATTCTTACAAACTATCGTTTTACTGCGGTAATAAAATAACACTCATTATATTAAAGTACATGTATTTTTTGATCCTTCTAAATTGCAATACTTAGTGGTGCACGTTGTGAAATTACGCACATAAATCGTCCTTCCCCAATGTTATGCGTCATCTGTGTTGGTAACATTAAATGATTGATATTTCTCAATGAAGCTTTAAACAGACGATACAATCTTATGAAATATCGAAAACAGTTCATGTAGTTCTGTGTACCCCAGGTAAAACATTCGGTTATTTTTAAAAAGCCAACAAAACTTAAATTGTTCCATATTGAACATCAGCTAAAATGCATCGTCCATTAAATAACTTAAATACTAAAAATTAAACAAACATTTAATAATTGAAAGTAGATCATTTATATTAACTTTCATACAGACGTGAAGGTCACTTCACTTTTTTAATGGGGAAGAAATAAATTGATATGATTTCAACTCGTATAGTCAATAGTAAACAATTTTGCAGCTTTAATTTAAATGACATGTGATTTCAGTTGAATATTTATTAAATAAGCTAATTTTTCATTAATTCAAATTTAATAAAATATCTTTAATTCTTTTGATTCGGAATGGTTAACCATATACGAATATTCCACTGCGTATCCATGATTTTTGTTATATATAATTTTTTGTTAGATGATAGAAGGGGGAATGATATTAATTAAAAAGTCATAATAATTGCACACGAATACATGCGTCGTTGGAAATGGATCCTTGTAATTCTATAATTGGGTAATGGTTGTGTATTCTGTTTCAACTTAGAGAGAAAGTTATTGTCAACCGAAAAATATTTATATTGCCAAAGCGACTTTCGACAACTTACGTGGTGATCTACAGCGGCATTCCACACACACCCCGCCTGGGCACAGAAGACCACTGAAGATGTTAACCTAATTTGCTGAAAGCCGCTTTGGCAAAAATATAAATATTTTTAGACAATAATGTTATCAAAGAAAATTCTGTTTTCAATGATATGTTTGCCTATTTTTTTATTTTTTATAAAGTTGACTTAAATGTTATATTTACAATAAATGATTATTTCTGTATTTAATTTTTTTACAACTCAACAGCATATTCTTCTAAAGTATTTCTACAAATCATTTCTATAAAACATTACATTTATTTCATAAAATTCCAGTTACATAATAATATTTCATTTTAAAATATATTGTGTGATCATAATTTATTATTTTTGAAATTACTAGAACTCTGATCAAGCGGAACAAGAGAGCAGTATCACCTTTACTAAACCAGTAGAGGTAATGTGCCTCCGCAGAACAGTTTTCATCCAGCCCTCTCTCCAACATCAGTCTCGATAGTAAAATGTTTACGTCCTGGAAGCGATTTCTCGGGTTGTTAGCACGTGACCCGCCTGCAGTAATAACGATGCTCAGCTATCTGCAGCCGCCGTTGCCAAAGCTTCCATGGAGGTGTGTTGGGCGAGATAGACTGGAAGGCAAGCGTTGCGATGTGAAAAAAGAACCAACTGACCCGGAAAATATCATAAGGCGCTGCTTCATGAACACGTAATGTCTCAAACCCCAAAAAGAGCGAAGTCACTCTCTTCGGAGCTTCCAATGCTCGTGTCCTTTTTGTAACGTAACGCTTTCATCGATTATCGGCAATATTGCCATGCGAGATGATGGGTGAAAATCATTTGGTGGCTATTATTTAAAATACTATTTTTGACTTCATACTGCTTTTTAAAGTGCAGTGTTCTCATTACGTGTTTATGTATGAAATGAAGTTGAGACGACTTCATTAACTGCTTAATAATCTCTGCATCTCTGTGATTAATGCTTTAATGGCATCAGGTTGTAATCATTTTGTTAACTTATTGAATAATAATAATAATAATAATAATAATAAATTTTTTTGTCAAAAAACAGTACAAACTACGTATGACCACTTGGAGGACAATAAACTAATTTACTCTCCGGAAGCAAGCAAGGGACCATCCCATCAATTCCAATCAAGGGCTCTAAGACAGAGGCAGATACAAAAATTTCAGACAATAAAATCTTAGAAGCCAAATACTAAACAGTAATTTGATCTTTTCGTGTACAGTTCTCTTTATTTTACTCGATATGTGTTCTTTTTGTATCGTCTCGAATAGTTGGGTTTAAATCTTCTGAAATGTTGGAAAATTCTATTTGTGTAGTTGGTATCGTTTTCGTGAATTTAGCGCATCAAGAATACAAAGTTTGGTTCAGTATGTGATAAGATAAAACATTTTAAGCTTGGGTAATAGTAGAAGAAAAAATTCACTTTGTTATTGTCAACAATTTCAAAACTTTACTCACACGGGAACTTTTAACAAGGGCAGGTCACAAGTGATCCTGAAATGTTTAATACTGAAAGATATGGACTAATAGTATGTTATGTCAAAATATTAGTGACGATGGCACATAGGAAGGTACTGAAAAATAAAACACGAAAACCCAATTCGTTTTGCATGGCGAATAACCATTTTTTGGGTCTTGTACAACCCTAAACTACGAAGCGAACGAGAAAAGATATCCAAATCACGTGGCTGAGCTTTGATTCGTCCGACTTGTAGGCATCTTTCAATGAAGAAATGCAAATGTAAAAAAAAAAAAATGCTGTTTCCCGCGCGTTTGAAAAAAAGGAAGAGCTAATAAAGTCAAAGCAAATAATAAAACTAAGCAATTTCAGCTACGTTATTCATGTTCAAGTATCTATTCTCTATCTTTGTAGAGAAATTCAAGTTACATTTCTATTGTTTTATTTAAATGTTGACTGTGACAAACCTTGCAATATTATCGTGATCATACTATAAGTGACTTATGGAAGGAAAGTAAACCGTGTATTGCAATTCCTTTCAACTATTTTATTTCGGTAGGTATAAGAGAAATATATTGTCGGTACCACTAAATATTCACCCGTTTTTTTCTTCAATAATTTTAAGTGTGTTTATTTGGAGCTATTGACAGATTGTGTTTCGTTTTGCTTATCTCTCTTTCGTGTATTACAATAAAATTCCCGTCATACTTTATTTTAATACTAAAATAAAGAAATAAAACTTTATCACTGATGTCGTACAAATGTGTGAAAGTTCTTAATTAAAAAGCAATAGATATTCATATATTGTTATATCAATAAGATTCAGAAATGGAGAAGGATATTGAGGTGATATCATGGTACGCAATGTGAAACTTGTGATCGCAGTCGTTTACTACGGCAAGTTTCTGTTCTGGTAATTCTTGACCAATTTCTCTACTACCCACTTTCTCAAAAATCCTCGAAAAATTGTTTTATAAGCGTCTTTTAGATTTTCTATCAAAAAATAACATTATTCTCTGACTATCAACACGGATTTCGAATATCCTTTTCCACCACCAGCTCCATATTTCCTTTCTTAAGAGATGTTATCACTTCTCTTAATCATGGAGAAAATCATCAGGGTGTTTTTTCTTGATTTATCTATAGCATTCAATGTCATTGATCCCGAAAAATTCTCCTTTCAAAATTACAATCTTTTGGCATTCTTAGACTTGCGCATCAGTGGCTGATTTCCCCTTTTCAAAAGATAGATATTAACAAGTCGAAATATCATATACTAAAAAGAAAGTACTTCAGCATTGCTTTCCAGAAACAAAGCCACAAACTCGCTGAGTTCTCCAAGGTTCAGTTCTCGGTTCTATACTCTATTTTGTTGTATGTGAACATGTCGTCTTCCACATCAGATTGCAAAATGGTTCTTTTGGCCGATGACACTAATTTACCATGTAAACACGCCAACGCTCAAAAAGTTTTGTCTAACCTCTCAGCTTGGTTCCATGCAAATCACGCCATTGTAAACACTGACAAAACAGTATCTATGTCATTTCACAAAAGTATCACAAAAATATTTACCCCAGGTTTCTCTTTCGTTAAACGGAACACAATTAAAAACTGTTACTAATACAAAGTGTTTAGATCTTCATATTTAAGACAATCTCAAATGGAATTGTCACGTTGACAATCTTAATTCAAAATTAAGTAAATTGTGTTATGCATTACGAATCTTAGTTAATATTGTTTGTCCACATTTTCCCGTTGCGTATATTTTGCAAATGTTTACTCCCATTTACGGCGTCATCTTCTGGGGCAATGCCCGGCATAGCGTCCAAACTTTCAGAACTCAAAAGAGAATTGATCGGATAATTCTCTTTTGAGAGAGTCAATCTAACCCACATATCTGTTGTAAACTATTATTTAAGGAATTGAATATTTTAATACTTCCCTGCACTTATATTTGTGAAACTGTCGTATTTGTTAAGAGCGAATTACTGAAGCACCACCCTTGTTTCATACAAAACAGTTTTGTTCACGAACACAATACTCGCAATAGGAATAATATCCATCGTCCGAGAAAGTCAATCGCGCTTGGCCAAAAAGGGCTAAATTATTCAGGAATCGTTCTATATAATTCCAAAAGTAAAAAAGATATTATTAAATTGAAACTCTTCAAATCCGCGGTAAAAGCTAACTTCTGTACCAGTGTTCTACTCTGTAAATTTTTTTTATTGATTTTAATAAATATTAAAAAGCCGTCTTGTACTTTATCACGCCATTGTGTTAGTATTTTCAAAATATCTGACAACAATTACAAAACTATTTTCAGATATGCTTGTATTATGTCTTATTATTCATATAAATTTAGTTGTATTTGTACTCAACTCTGGCACGGTTGGGTACATTAATTCTGTAGCCCCATCTTGGACAGTGTTTTCACCGGTTTTCCTTCGGGTAGAGGCGGAATTTTTTTATAAAGACTCGCTAGGTTCTTGCCTAGAGGCGGCATCAATTGATATAATTATTAGCGAATTTAGTGTTATTTAATAGTGACGAATTATCAATAATACTTTCCGAATGATTTATAACTTGATAATAATACGTACTTGTGAAATAACTTATCCGTGTTTTATTAAATACAATATTTGTTTGTATTTGTTAATACTATAACACGTGTCGAACTATTTTTTATCTTTAGGAGTATGTTGAAATGTTACATCCGCCTCTGCCTTAGAGTCCTTGATCGGAATTGATGGGATGGTCCCTTGTTTGCTTCCGGAGAGTAAATTAGTTTATTGTCCTCCACGAGGTCATACGCAGTTTGTAACTGCTTTTTTTACAATAAAGTTTATTTACTTAAATTTAAATACAAACAATAAAGCAGAAATCAATTCATCTAGTGCTTTAAATTTAAGTAACATCTATGACCACATTCAATTCTTATGTTATTTAAAAAACTACGTTCCACATAAACTTGCCTAGTGGTGAAAAAGATTTTTTAATAATATGAGTATTTGATTTTCCCATTATTATATTGCCATTTCAGTATTCTCTATGGAAGAAATATTATTGTCATTTTTACTCATCGTTACATTGCAATATTCAGGAATGCCCAGTCCGGAAATTCGGGACTGCAAGTCTTTGGCTATTATACTGCAGTATGGTATGTAAAAGTTATTACCCATCACCATTTATTAATTATTTCATGCATATTGTTTAAAATTTTAATTAACATCAGAGAATGTAGCGAGAGTGTGATTCGAGTGCACGAAACAATACAAGCCTCCAGCATAGTTGGTTTTTAAGATGAGTAATTCACCACTCTCTTATGGCAGTTTTTTTAATATGCAACGATAGAAAAGTCCTTAGGCATGCTATCCTTCGCGAGTAAATTAAAATAAAAATTCTAGGCTTGGAACTCATTACTATATGTTGCGGAATGTTGTGAATTACTTTTTTTAGGGAGCTGTATTCGTCATTGAATAATGAGGAGAAAAAAAGAATCGGGCATTCCGGAATTCGACATGAAGTGAAGAAAGTGGAGTGGAAAGAGGAGGAGGGACAGTAACGTAGACAAAGAAGGAGTAGGAGGGGAATATCAAGGGGCGCAAGTGCGTCATTTTCTTAGCCGCAAATTAATCCCGCGCTGCACACAGGCTCCTCCGGAGCTATTCATGCGCGCAGCCGGAGGCGCCTCGACGCTACACTGCCCGATCCCTCCACCACCATTACGTCCACCGTATGAAAGGATTTCGGATCTTCTTCCTATGCGCAGCAAGGAGTGGATGAATGCTCTATATTAAGAGGATGTACAAGAAAAGATGAATAGAGTGGACGATAGTTGCGTTCGTTCGAAAGAAAGGAGCGATAGAGTAGTATGAGAAATTTCGTAATAAGTTGATGGGAGGTTTCTTCTGATATTGAGAGAGAGGGTTTTTATGGTAAGAGAAAATTTAGGTCATTTGGTGATGACGAGGACTTTTAATTCTCTTAACATATTCAAATAGTATTATATTAATTAAATAACAACAAAGACTTCTGCCACGCCTTTCTGAATTTCTCTCTCGGCACAAAACGCAGTGGAAACCTCAAGATGTAAAACCAGCAATATCACTGATTCTTCTACGTCTTTTACTATTCTCGTCACAAAATTGGCTATTCCAGTGAATACACCTCCAGAAATTGCGTTTATCTCCTACCTTTCACTATTTGTACTCGAAAAAGTAAGTAGGAGAAACAACTACTCCTCTCAACAGCAGGATGAACAAACACAGAACTTCATGTGATAAATCAATTTCTTCTCTACCTGTCCCCACCCATGCAAAATTACGCAATACAAATTTAATGAATGTTTTAACGATATGAGTTTGGAAACTTTTCTCAAACACACGCAACCCATAGATGTAATCACACGAAAATAATGTTTCATCTGGTCCCTAGGAATCTCTACCCATCTCGGTTTAATATACAACATCAAATTCTTCAAAATTCAAATTTAAGTTTCCCCCCTCCTTTTCTTTCCCTGGACCTCGTAAACCGAAGAGAGGAGTATCGCTTCATTATCTCCGTGACTGACGCAGGCGAAAGTTTTCGTAATATTATTTTTTTCCGTTTCTACAAATTGTAAGTGGTTTCATATATATTATTTNATTTTCATTTAAACACGATGTAAAATTGAAACTTTAAAATTCTAGAAAAAATTAACGAAGATGGTTTCGAATTTAGAAAATTTTGGGTTGCAAAAAATAGAGCATGATTTCTTTAATGGAAATATTTGCTATAAGAAAAAATATTTAATGAAACAACGCAAAATGGATTGCGTCCCTTAAATTCAAGTTTTAAAATAAGTTCGAAAAAAAAAACAGTTGACTACGATCTGGTGTACCGCGCTAGGGAGGACAACCACGCTTAATGTTCTGGAACGTAAAATCATATTCAAGCCACGGAACTTCTTATCATTTTCTATCCATGTTGCTGGGAATTCCATTGAAATATGTTACGTGTCAAGTACGAATTGTGATTGATTTTAACATGTATTTGTATTTTTCGTTGAACCAACCACGATAACGAAACATCCTGAGATCTACATGGGCTTACCCTCTTGACACTCATGAAACATTGAAAAGCACAGCGTGTATATTTAGTACACATCGACTTATCTAATTTTACAACTGCAGTGGTATACCGCCAAGTGTACACATTTCCATCGTACTTATGAACTCTTTAAAAACTTTGAAGGAAAAACTTTGAACTATTTTTTTTGGTTTTCGAAAATCGAACTCGGAATTTCCTCCATAACAAGCAAGAACACTATCCACGACTTACAAAGGGAGTAACATTTTATTTTAACAACTTTTCAGATTATTAAAAGATTTCCCGGTCTTTTACCTCAAAAATAAACATATAACTGAAGCATGATGGAAAGCGTGAAAAATTCGAATCCTAAGAGAGTTTTCAATGACCAACGGATGGAACATGTGATACGAGAAATTACGTGAAAGGAAGATGGCGGACGAGTGCGTAAGAGACAGGAACATTCATCGTTGAAGCGATGCAGCTCACAGCGTCAATAGCCTTGCAATCATCGGAATCCATCGCTTCAAGCCTTCGTATCCAACATTCATTAGACCTCGAGCGCGCGTCCATTTGCTCGCTTCTTTGGAGTGTGTTTCAATTTGGAAATGTGTTTACATCGTTTGCCGCCGTTGCCTCTGGAGTGACAGAAGAGAGCATTGTTGGCGTTGAGAGGCGCGTGCGTCTGTCGCTATGACTAGCGACACGATGGCTCTTCTGTCTCTTGAGTCTCTTTCACGAGATTCCCCGATAAAAGTGCTTATTAAAATGTTTTAACACGAATCAGGACTACGCAAATCCCTTGGAAATACAGCGATGCCGTTGATTTTTAGAAATCGCTCTCTATTGCCATTAAAACAATAATGGATCTGTCGTATCGGAATTCGTAACGGAATTAAAAGTTGGAGACACTCATGAATTAATCTGCCTGTGAGAGCAACCTTTGTTAATTTAATGATATTTTTCTTTTTTCATACAGTATAACAAGACATGTTAATGATACTTAAATGATCAAAGTATGCATTAAAAATTGAGATTATTTTTAAATTAGTTCGTAATATACTGCGAAATTAGAAAAGCTTCATTTCATCGCAACTCATTCCTTTACATATTAACAATATTTTCTTATTGAGTATATACAATATTATAGCAACACCTGGTCAGAACGTCAAATTACTGTCTCTAAGAGTTTTTAATCTGCTTTGATAAATAATTAAATTAGTGAGATCGATAGTCAGGACAATCCCACTTATTGTAAGTTGAAGGTTATCGGTCATGTTGATATTCAAGAATAGATTTTATCACGAGTTGGCAAACAAAACAAACGATTGGTACTAGCTGGCGTTTCGGAACATTTATTGCTGCATCTTCAGAGCTGTAATAGTGGATGATATACAAAGCATACAATAAAAACAACAACAGTATACATCAAATGTATGAAATACCCATTTACCCAAAGTATTGTTAATATGGCATATAGTATTCTGATGTGCCTAGTTGAATAATTCTAACGCACATTTATTATTTTGAGCTAGCTCCTCTTTGTAATTAAGTACGTGTATTCATTGTTCTGTCCATGGCGTATCATTAGACTTTCATGATTAAATTGTATTTGCAATGGTCATTGCTATGTCTTTATACAACCGTCATATCCTATTCCATGACGACTCTGATTCATGTTCTCAGAATCTGTGCTAGATTAAGTTACGTTGTCCTGGTTCACGACATCAAATCTGTTCAGTGTGTATTTGGTCATTTTGTTAGTGAAATGCAGCACAATTCTCCAGATGGCTGTTTTTTGTTACGTTTTAAATTGTACACATAATATGGTTATGGGAGGCTTTAATCATTGGATGTCATATTAACAATACTTTGGATTACTGTGTAAATTTTTCACACATATGATGTATACTGTTGTTGTTTTTATTGTTTGCTTTGTATAACATCCACACTATTACAGCTCTGAAGATGCAGCAATAAATGTTCCGAAACGTCAGCTAATACCAATCGTTTGTTTTGTTTGCCAACTAGTGATAAAATCTATCCCCGAATCCCACTTATATTTGAAATTACGTTACATGCTGCTTCTGACAGCATGTTTTATTTCTAAAAAATTTACGTTATATGTCATCAAAGTTCTATATTTGGTAATCCACAACCGGTAATATCTTCATTGTATGAAATGAAGAACCCCCAATGTACGAAATTCTTGAGCGTGAAATACAAGGACTATATTTGTGGATGATCAATATCTTTCATCATTGTCTTACGTTAAAAGTAGAGTTACTTTTAAAATTATTTTTTCTTCACTTTTGCATATTCCCTATGAAACAATAGTTGGCATCATTGCCATTTCTCCGAATTAGAATGTTACAATACAAGCTATAACACTTGTCCTGACCAGCGTTCTGTAAACATCGTTATTAAAGAGCTACAGTATTAAATTAGTACTTTTGCCTCTAATATATTACGTGTCCTATCATTTCTTTTCAGATTCTTGACATAAAGCATTATTCAAGAAAATTTAAACAAAGAAGTGGAGAAGCTCGAAATTGTAATATTTAGCAATTTTGAGAATCCCTTATGCATAAAAATTTAAATTCAAAACTTACGTAGAATTCAAAAGGACGTAATTTACTCAGTAAACATTAAAACATTCCGTAAACAGTGGGATTGTGGGACGAAATATCTTTCCGCAATATCAGTTTTTCCTGTCTCACTCGCTGCAAAATGCTTTGAGGTAAAATGGACTCTCCAAAGAGGCAGAGAAAAAACTAATCTCAGTAACACTCTTCCGCTCGCCAAGAAGCTGTTGCAGAACTTTTGGTGACACTAATATAGAAGTATTTCTCCATTAAAGCGACCTTGTTGTAGAATATTTGTTAGCGTTGTACCCCAGCAAACTTTTCAACATACGAGCTCAGGGGTTGTTAATCTTTACTTTTAAAGCGTATTCTTGTGAAGCAGACGACGAAAAAAGTTGTGCTTAACAATGGATTATAGCTACCTCAGAGAAAGACTACTTGGCGTAACGAACACAGTGAGGCGTTAGTCTGGTGGCTGAAGAGTTTTCATTTTCAAGACTGGAGTGGAGAACGTTTTAATTATGCATTTCATAGATCAATATTCCTCTGAGAAATTCGTTAGACGTTTTACAACAGGCGTTGTGTAACGGACCAAATTAACGACTACACATTCAGGAAAACGAAAGAACGTCGTTCCTTTTGGGAAACAACGTCTCAAGAAATGGAGAGAGATTTAAGAACGGAAGCTATATAATAATGTTGGAAACCTCCTCCACGTTTATTTCGGGCAGTCTTAAGACTTTTCTCTTCCTCGAAGGCTGTAAATACTTAATAATGCGCCCGGTGTTCCTCACCGCCTCGTCTACGATGATGAGAAGGAAACAAGACTCGCTGCTAGCGGACGCTTTTCGTTCTCGCCACGGCCACGGCGCTCGTGTTTTGTTTTCCGACGGAACAAAGTCGAGCGCCGGAAATGAGACGGGCGAATGGGCGCCCGGCGACAATGGAGACTCGGGAGGTTGTGGATGGAGAGTGAGGATAGGCCGACAGAGGGAGGGAGGGGAAAAAGTAATAGAAAGCTCCTCGGGAGAGAGGAGAGTTGAGGTGCGATTGGCCCGGGCATTGAACCGAGGACTCATTGCCTGCTAGTGTGCTCAAGAGGAGGCGCATTGTTTCTGAGAACGGTACGTGAGCAGCACGCTAGAGCACTCTATCGGCACTAAGCGAAACAACGAGGTGAGCTGCTCGACCTGTAGGCACTCTTTAACTCGGGTTATTTAACCCTTGTCCTTAAGTGATGCTACATTTGATACTACCATCTAATTTTCTCGCTGCAATACTATCTTTTTAAATACAGAAGGAAGATATTTTGTGTTTATGATAATAGATTTCACATTGACTTTAACAAAAGAAACTTTTTTTACTATTCCAATAAAACATTTTTAATTAATGACCAATACTCAACAAATTGAACCAATTCTGCACGTTATATTTATTATTTTTTCCCGCATAAGAAAAAGTAAAAATCTTAACACCATTTATTTTTCACGTAAGAAAATAGTTCAAAGTAATCTATGTTTTCACTACATTTTTGTACGTGTACTAAATCCATGACATTTTGAAATTACTCAAAATTGTAAATCAGTATTCTCACTACATTTTCTTGTAAACGAAGAGTTTAATTTACATTGTAAATTTATTTATTTAGGAAAATATTCAAGTCAATTCAAATTAATCATTTATATTAACAAATACCATTGAAACTCTATTTTGCTTAATATGAATTTTATTTTTACTTTCTCATATATGTAGTATATTTAAACTTTTGTAACCGTGAAAAAATTCTAAAGCGAGATTTTGACGGAAATATCCGTTTTGGCGATCTCTGATTCTGAAAAAGTGGTTTTTGGCATAATGTTCGTTCGTCTGTCCGCCCGTCAGTCGGTCTGTGCGCAGCGATTCTAAGTAAACGGTACGAACAAATTTCATTTGCATTTCGTATTTACGGTAGAATTTACTTGTTGTCGATGCACGTGCTCTTTTTTTACTTTAAAACAAAGAGTACTTTACATGAAGGTCAAAGTATACTTTTGAATGTTTCTCAAATACGGCTCCTACGATTTGCTGAAATTTTTTATACGTAAAGTACAATTTTGCTTAGCGGTAACGTTTGGTATAGACGCAGTAAAATAATTTCTGTCTGCACCACTTACACATTAGTTTACTGTTTCAAGAAGCTTATTTAATATTTAGCAGTGTAAATGGACCAAGCAGACGTAGAATACACTTTTCGTAAACTGAAATGAAAATATGATAATGATAAAATACATAGGAGGACAGCAAACGCACTGCAGATACAAAAATACATAAATTTCTGTCTACAACAAAATTACATTTTCATACAATTACATAACAATCTTACGATATTTATAAGACTGATTTATGTCGCTATATGTTTTGAAATAATACTATAAATATTTATTTTACTTTCAATTTCAAATAAAAAACAGTAATATGTTCATCTAGCGACTTTGAGCATGAAGAGCACTAGAAGATGACCAAAATATAGAGGACCACACCAGAAATGACCCTTTCACTATAGAATTTTTCTCACTGTATGCTGCAGACGGAGAAACATATATGAGAAAGCATGTTTTGCTCCACTAGTTTATATTTTTTTAAATAAACTGTGTATTTAATTTAATTACATACAATATAATATACGAAGAATGTTCTTCCGATATTTCGTATATCGGAGCTACGCTGTAACCCCGAAGCATATCCATAATTATGTTAACTGGATTACTTAGTTAATATAATGAAAAATGTATTAAACATTTAGTTGAGGGATAAGAATTACTTTCAGAATGCTTATGGTAAGAAAGTTTATTCTTTCATTTCTTCTCCTGCAGGTTACACATATTATAAGCGAGTATTTTTTAAATCTGTTTTCTAAATTGTTTCTAAATTGTTAATTATAATATTAAACGCGTGGTGTTGCCTGGAAGTGGAGACAAAACTTAGGGAATGAATTTTAAGACAAATGTATCATACTACTAATAAACGTTAAATGGTCGATGAATAATTGAGAATATATTTATTTATAATACACATTATTACTATGACATTACAAGACTAAATGCATTATGCAACAGTAAGAATTGAAATCTTTTTGGGGAACGTATCCAGGAAAAACTAGGTTCCAGGTATCATTTTTCTGGGGGGAAAAGTTTTATTATTGCTGAGCCACCAATACACCGTCTACATAATAAATTAGATTTTTATATCTGGAACCTACATTTAATAGTTATGCAATATGTTGTATCCCTTATTATCAAATATCAAATACGGACCGTGGAGGGGAGGAAATCACCTAACCTTCAGAAACTATCCTATAGCGAGGACGAGAAAACGAACAGCACAGAAAAATCATGAAAAGTGAAATGAGGAATGGGTAAACAAACCCCTTATATAAAAGAATTTAAATGCTGATATGAGCATTCACTCTATATAAAAATTGTTTCATACCACTCTGAGATCCTTAATTTACTGTTCTTATTTCACACTTACCAGCTTTTAGTGGGATTATCGTCAAATTAGTTGGATAACACTAATTAATTCAATGGTAGGCTCCACTATTGAAGTCTTATATTCATCTCACCATAGTTATGGTATGGGTTGGAAAGTTTCTTTCAAAATGAAAAAAATACGCGGAAAGCGACATGGAAAAGTTTGACCAGAACTAAGTTTTTTTTAGTAAAAGTAATTATTTTACCAGATTAGTTCACGAGATTAGTTGTAACTTTCTGGAATACAATAATTTCATAATATCTTATACATAATTTTGAATTATAATTTTAATTAGACGTAAAAATATAATTAAATATGTATTCTTAATTAATAAATGTGCCTGATTTTAGCCGACATATCGGATAAAAGCTTGAAGAAAGTAAATTTCATCCAAAATACATAAAAAACATTCTAACTGATTCTTATTAAAGTTATCAATAATAACTTAACCAGAATATTGTTTTATTTATTTATTTTAAACTATAGGCTATAGTATTAAACTGACGTACTGAACTACAGAATAAAATACAGAATTTTCACCTTGCTTAGAATGAATCTCGTTTACCATAACTTTTAAGTTTATTTATTTATTTTATTTAAATAAAATATTTAATTTACTTCCACTATTTATTCAAATGTTCATTTTTATAAAAAGGAGAATTAGAAAGTAGATTTTTTTTCAAAAAAATGGCAGAAAAGTGAGAAAATATCCCCCACCCATAAAATTATAAAAATCATATTTTAATTCCTGCCAAACCTTAGGTTTGTTATTAAAAATAATTTTTCTAACGGTAGTATTTTTAATGTTAATTTGGTTATCAATTTTAGATTTGAGATAGTTTAGCTTTGATTTTAATAAGTTTATATTTAATATATATTGAATGAAACAGTTTTTTCTTTTCGAAAAAAATAGCCATGTTGTGGAGCCTCTAGTTGTCGTCGACCACATTCGCGTCTATTAAAGTGCTCTTTATCCCAACGCCGGCGCCTCCGGGACCTTTGTGGTGTCTTCCGTCATTGCTGAAGGACCCACTGAATGCTCACCTTCTCGCTGTTCTGACTGCAACGTTCCTAATGCCTGATATTCTGCTGTTGCATGTAAATCCGACGTTATAATTTATCGAGTATACAACAATTCTATTTGTAACTGATAAACTTAATCATACGAAGAAACAGTACTTAATTCAAAAGTGATAAATAAGACAACGGAAAAGAATTTCAGTACAAAATTTTAAATGTCAATTTTATTAAATAAATATATTACTACATAGCACCTATCAACTGAGTTATATTCTCGGGCACTATAGTTGTAATCTTGATACACAAGTATGTTACTAGAGAGACATCTATGCTGTATCACTCATGCCTATGAGACCGGACGGATATTTGGCAGCTGGACCAACCGAAGGAGGATGGGAAATAGCATTCTACAGTAATAATTCAATTATATTTGCATTAACTGCGTAATCAAGAAATAAAAATATTTAAAAGTGTTTCTTTAGTTCGTAGTGGACTCGGAAGGAGAGTTATCCAAGCTTTAGCAATTATAATTTGAATTTAATATCAAAAAAATAGTTTTTTCTTATATTCCTAAACTGAACAAATTGTAGCACTCTCGTGAATCACTAGTCGTAAATGTCGGCCTTGGAAGATTTCTCGTTACCTTAAAAATTCATGTCTCAACAATAATGGTTTTCTAAACTTAATATTTATATTGAAATTCTACCGAATCATTTTCAGCGATTCCGAAATCTCGTGGGTAGCTAACAATACTCAATGAGACCAATACACCTGAGGGTCGATTTAGTATGCAACTGGGCATGCATGTCGGTCCCCGAGCGATCACAGTGTATGTGAGACAGAGGCGATGTCTCCCGACGGAGGGTCCTCCAAAGGCCAAATGCTGCGTATTAAGCCGTGAACGTACGCTTGGAGGCCGGACCGAGGAGACACTGTGCAGGACGCGCGAGTGAGTGAGCGAGCAAGCGATCGAGCGAGCAAGCGGCAGCGGGGCGCGGTGGCGAAACAATGAAGTTTGCACTGCAAACAGCGGCTACGCACGTCATTAGCTGCGGCTGCCGCTGCTGCCATTGCCTCCGCCTTCAGCAGCTCCATTGCCTGCCACTTGCAATGACCGCAAGCTCTCGTTGACCACTATCAAACGCGCCAAATACCTCCTCCTTCCTCAATTGCGATCACGAATATATCCCTACATTTATATGAATTGCTACAAATATTGTCAAAAAAAGAGTGTCCTCTTCATCATCTCAATAATACCATCATAAGGTGATTTTCCACGACTCGCCGCCATGAAAAATCCATCTCATGAATACGTTGAAGTGTTCACAATGAAAGCAAAGATAGGTAAAATTTGTACAGCTCTTGTACTGTGCAGCATACACATCACTAAAATAAATGGCATTATAATACTAATAAATTTATGTTAATATACCAGTTACAAACTG
This sequence comes from Laupala kohalensis, assembly GCA_002313205.1. Lineage (NCBI taxonomy): Eukaryota > Metazoa > Arthropoda > Insecta > Orthoptera > Trigonidiidae > Laupala > Laupala kohalensis. The sequence continues at coordinate 250,820 of NNCF01133308.1, read as the reverse complement.
CGTATAACTTTGTGAAGTATAATAAATTAATTTACACTTCGGAAGCAACAAACGACCGTCCTATTAATTCCAATCAAGGAACTTAAGAGTGTGGCAGGTTATCCTATCAGCACGGAAAAGTCATGGAATGCTCCTCGATTAGATAAAAATAATAGTATCAACAGAATATCAACAAACTTCTATTTTATAAAATACCAAAAAAAATTATTTAAACAAAATTTGTATTGATGTAAAATCTCTGTAATATGTTATACAACAATCATTAACATATAGATCTTCATTAATACGCAAATGTCCCAGAAATGTTGCATTTCTTATCTGCGTAACCGGAAGGAACAAACCATACTACGGAAGCATCGTACTACAAAGGATTAAAAGATGTATTGACGATTTCATGATTGCTTTATCTTTAACCTTTTCATTACTTTCATAACACCATTTTAAAATTACACAATTTTCAAACGCGTACCTTATTCGCAATGGCGAAGACGTTACTAGCACAATGGTGCGCAAATTGTTTCTGGTTTCTTGAATCCCCATACTGTTCCTGTATCACTTTGTAGAAAAATAAAATGGCAAATTGAGCCATAATTATTCATTTGGTGTGTATGAACAATACCACAGTCTAATATCATACCATACAAATTCTGTATGATGACCTTCCTGCTAGCGACAGTTGCACCTCTATCCGCTATAACTAACAAAAATATTTGATAAGACTACTGATTATCGTATGCATACGGTATATGTCATATTGGTCATGTTTTCACGTAATTGCAGTGACACTCGCTCACCACTAGACACCCTACTTAGCTAAGCTGCAAGTTTTTACCTTTATTACTGTGACAGTATAATATTTATGTGGTGTGTATATATTAGTGAGTGTAGTAACACTGTTTAAATAGCACAGCCAGGGAAACAAAAGAGGCCAATCCAGGAAAAAATATAGAAGTTTTTTCTCAATCGATTCTTATGTTTTCGGGGGTGCTGAATCCGAATTTAAACTTTGCCACCTCGTAAACACTGTCAGTTATGAGAAAAAATTTTAAAAAAATTCGAGCAAATCGCTTCTTTACTCTTTTATTTATAACTGGCATAGTAAGCGCTTCTGGAGAGAAGTATACGGATGCAAAATTAATGTGCATTAAAGTTACTACAAATTAAGTTTGTATAGTTTTTTATGGAATAGGTATCGTACTAGGGTGTGATGACTTTTAAGTAAAATTTGGAAATGGACCCCCAAAACAAGTTTTTCTTATCTTGTTTGCTTACAACTCGAAAATTACAC